>SJYV01054512.1:386506-432997 GCA_006410875.1 Neotragus pygmaeus | reverse complement strand
GTAAGAGAACATTTATGTTTACAGAGTGAACATACTACTACTATCCTTGAAGAGATTTTTTTCTCACAATTTTGCCCACAATCCTTATACCTGATTTACCCATTCCAATTTAAAATTTTCAGAATGCTGAAATTTTTTAAATGTCAAACGTTTTTCAGAAGACCTCACTGTGTCTTCAGAAATCATTTTTTTGGAAATCTGGTCAGTTCTCACAGAATCAGTTCTGTTCAAAATGCTATTTGAGAATGAAAAGCATATTTTATTTGCTTTTTTGAGGAGCTCCCAAAACACAGGATTTAAGGGGCCTTTTGAAGGCTGTGCAGCTTTTCCTTCTTTGGAAGGAATGGTGCTGAAGCTGAAACGCCAGTACTTGGGCCACCTCATACGAAGAGTTGACTCATTGGAAAAGACTCTGATGCTGGGAGGGATTGGGGGCAGGAGGAGAAGGGGACGACAGAGGATGAGATGGCTGGATGGCATCATGGACTCGATGGATGTGAGTCTGAGTGAACTCTGGGAGTTGGTGATGGACAAGGAGGCGATGGTGTGCTGTGATTCATGGGTTCACAAAGAGTTGGACACGACTGAGTGACTGAACTGAACTGAACTGAGTGAAGCTTTGGGCCCCACCTTTGAACTTCCCAGTTTCACCCCCTCTCCATTCGGATTTTGAAGGGAGTGGATGGAGCTGGATCTTTTGCCTTGCCAACTTTTTGACCATGTGTGCTAAGTCTCTTCAGTCATGTCCGACTCTTTGTGACCCTATGGACTATGGCCCACCAAGCTTCTCTCTCCATGGGATTCTCCAGGCAAGAATACTGGAGTGGGTTGCTATTCCTTTCTTTAGGGGATCATCCCCACCCAGTTTTGACCATGATGCACATTTTACATCATGCTGCAGTAGACTTTGTGTGTGTGTGTGTTTATATAAAACAAATACATTTATATAAAACCAGTTTCAAAAATAGTGCTTACCCTCTGTGATATACTTGTGTATTCTATTTTTTAATGCCCATGAAACTACTGAATAACTTATGGTCTACACCTTATAGTTTGAAAAGCTTATCTAGACCAAAATCAGGCTCCAGAATAATAACTGGCCTGGAAAAGTTTTTAGAAGGATTTGCTTATAGGATCATGGAATTCAATCTAAGAGTGAATATCTGTGGTTTATAGAATTATATTATTGATTCTGTTGGTTATACTTTAAATTTTTATCAGAAATAGTTTTTGTCATGGTATTCAGCCTGGATTTCTGAATTGTTAAAAAGTTATAATTTAGTAAAATTTGGAAAATAGTATCCTAATTAATATTTGATGCATGCGAATAAGGATACATTTCACCTTTGTAAACAGGGGCTGCTGGAAAAGGTTTTTGTTTGGAGATTTTCACATGAAAAAATGTTTTGGATCAGGTTGTAACTGCATGGGAGGTATATAGAAATTGCCATTGTGTTATTTCCCCACTATTTTTGAAAAAACATTTTAATGAAATACAATTTTGGATGCTTGTTTCACTTTGCCTGGTTTTATATGCCTATATGAATATGTTGCCTAATAAAATAATTATGATGATACTTTGCATTTATGTAAACTTAAAAAAATCACTTAATGTTACAAATAAACAAATACAAATGTGGCTAGTGCTATAAGAAAGTTGGCAGAGCATGAGAGACCATGAGAAACAGGTAACAGGGTTAAGGGATCAGGAACGTTCCCATTGAGGAAACCATGTTTAAATAGGTGAGAGGAGAAGCACTTTCCATGCCTTGTCATTGAGGTACTGACTGCAGATGATGTTACCCTTATTTGCATCTAACTAAACAGGGATCAGAGCGGGTGAAGCTCTTCTAGCTCACAGAGTTAGCAAGCGATGAACTCTTCTCGATTTTCAGAGTCCTTGTTGGGTCCTGTTCACACCATATCACATTGCTTTTTTCTAGAATATTTATTATTACTCTCCTAGGATGATAAGAGTATATATTTGCTATTGTATAGAACTTTAAATTTTGATATTCATAATTTCATCTTTTACATGGACTTTTTTTTTTTTCACTTGAAGAATTTTACTTAAACAAATCAGGTAGGTCCCTTATGGGTAATTTAATAAAAAATTAGTACTGGCTCAATTCGATGGGGTCTGTGTGTTACAGTAATTATAGCACATTTGAAAGTGTTCCGTATTTAGCTAGAGTTACATAGGACTTCATTTACCTGGGAAAAGTGGGGGCAGTGGAGGCGGGGAAGTTTTGGGTGGTGTGAGACAGCAGGCGAGGGCACGCCTGGTCTGCACACTCTGAGTCCTGGTGTGGTGGCAGGGAGGACGAGGGCCAGAAAAGAGAAATGAGGGTGCTCTTGGTTTTGGAGCCAAGGCAAGCCCCCGTGCTAACCAGTGTGACTGCTAAGTCACCTCCACTGCTCGCAGTTCTCCGGTGTGTTTGGGATTGGCCACGCAGAGCAACGTGACCCATGAAGGTAGGAGCTGTCTGGGGAAACAGAGATCTTTATTCAGTTAGTGTGCTCAGAGAACTAATGAACAAATAAGCAAATACTATCACCATCATTAGGGGTGTTGATAAATCGATTCATTCTGGAAGTTATCAAGCTAGGCAGTTTGGCTGGGTTTCCTCTTTTCTTTGTTGGGAAGAAACAAGCACCTTTGACTTTTGGGATTTTCAGTTTTCTTACTGCCAGGCTGATGAGATTGTACCATCTGTTTATTTGTGATTCTCCACCTTTGAGGTTCTCTTTTAAATGATAATACACCTTTAGAAGGATGTTTTCTATTATTGCTTAATAATTTATTCTCTAAGGGGATAGAATATATAGTATAAATTTTTATAGTAGAAATTTAAAAAGTTTTTTAAGAGGCATATCTTTTAAAAAGCACAATAAGGAATAAGAGCCACACATTTCAACCATTTCTATTACCCAGGTTTGTTAGAAGGGAAACTCCAGGGGGAAATATATTTATGGTTGTTATATGCCTTTGAACTAATATACAGTATAAGCATAATCTGGAATATTGTCTTTCAGAACTTAAGGAAGGGAAGAGGAAGGGATTTAACATTTGCTGAAAACCTACCATGTGCCAGGCACTGTGCTAGACACTTTGACATACATTACAGGGTTTATTGTGAGTATTAAATGAGACCATGTATCCCCATTTTACAGATGAGGAAACTGAACTTGCCCCAAGTCACATGACTGGTAAGTGGCAGAGCTGACTAGAACCCAAACTCCAAGCCCCAATGCTTTTTCTGCTGTACCATGTTTAAAGCTTGCGAAGAGAGGTGGTGACCAGAAGTGAGAGTTCTAGGAATTTTCTTTCTCATGAAATATTGATACTAAACCTAAACATTTCTTTTTACTTGTCAGGAGTTAGATGGTTGGAATCGCACTATAAATAGAACTTCTCTACTAAAATGCCAGGTTAGATGACTACTATCTAAGGGAAGACTGAAGAAATAATGCCTTTTATCCAGAAGTCTAAATAAACACATGGCACCTTATCAGGCTTTCCATGGCTTAGTGTTAAAGATTTAGCTGTAATAACAATAGCTAATTATGGTCTTATCATAACATTGCTTACTTTAGACATTCTAAATGACAGTGGACTTTTGCAAAATCCGAGGAAATTCAAAATTTACTCCATGTGGTGCACATGTAAACTCACCAGGCACTCATAGTATCAAAGACCGAGCTAGATTCTAGGGGATACCAAGGTAAAAAGGATGTCCCTGACTTGTCTTTAAAGTTCGCAGCCTTAGAATAAAGTTAGTGTATCAATATCTTTTTCTTGTTTTTCTTTGGTCATGAGTTTAAAGCCCCCACAGATGGTCTGCTTATTTTCAGAAATAATGTGTACAGTGAAATTCTGGAATAAAAAATAATTTGGGCACTTTTAGTAATTAGAAGGCACAGAAATTGGCCTTTGTAAGAATCCATGGATCAGAGTGTGACACTGAAGAATGTAATAGATTTCTTTGAACTGTGATCCTCAACATCTGACCTGCTTTAAATTACCACTGATCACTTCATTAAAAACTAAAGCTAAGACAAAAACTTTTTGATAACTTGTTTCAAAAACAAAACTTTTTGACATTTGGATTTCCTTAAAACAAAAGATTCTCTTTGCCCCTATCTTAATAACATGGTTACTAACAAGATCATATTTCAATATATGGAATTCATCCTTTGATACTTATTCAGTAACCATTAGACATTAGAATAGCACCATCACATAGATTATTTGGGATATTATAGGAATTTATGCTAATTCCTACGAATTTACATTGATTCCTATTTCTTGCTTGAACTAATGCACTGCAGGGTGATTTTTTGTTGGAGATAGAATGAATATATTCTAGGTCTGAAAAATTGTAATAAAACCTAGTTTTGTTAGCGAATAATCTAGAACTAATACATTCAAATACAACATTCCTTTCCAAGATATCATTTTAAAGCTGTATTTTTTCCTGAGCTGTTGCTCAAAATGTTTTAAGAATACTTCTTTGAAAAGTGCCGCTCTTCTTCATGGTGCCAACTTTGGCCCTTGGAGGGTAGTTTCAGCTTTTGGGGACAGGCACAAGTTTAGAAACATTTCTGGCTTTAAGACCAGTGAATAAACTTTATTTTTTCACCTGCAAAATATTCCTCTCCCTACCCCTTTTCCTTTTTTAAAAAATGGAAATAGTTAAAATACTCTTTAACAAAAGTTAAAATACTCTTTTGTATATCACATAACCAGTCTGCTCACATAACCAGTACCAAAAATAGCAGATATACACAAAACTAGAGCAAGCATCCTGAACCCCTCTGTACCTTGCTGTTAATTTTTATTGCACTCTTTGTGAGCAGTGTTTGGCCAGAACAACACTAGACCAAGGTCTGCATCCTTGCCGCCTGCAAATGTCAGCACAGGGACGACACAAGAACTTCTCATTAGTCACAGGCCATTGTTCCAATTTTAGAAAGCCTCTGTCGCCTCCAGCTGTTCCATTGTTTAACCTTTATTAACCCATAATCACCTTCCCCTGATGTGAGTACAGAGAAAGGAGACCACCGTGTTGTTCTGTGTACTGTTCTAGTTCCCCTGGCAATATGATTTGAAGTTTTTCTAAAAAATCTTTAGGAAGTTAACAGTTTACAATTGATTTTTTAAAATATCTTCTTAAATAATTTCAAAATATTTCAAAAATTTCTATGACCTATAATAAGACATCTGTGTATACAGTGTTTTAAATAGTCACAAAAATAAATTTAGGATTTTTCCCAAGTTTACTAATATTAAATTTTGCTAGTGATTGTTACATCTATCACAGTTACTGTTTATCATGATTGTTTATTAAATTATATACAGAAGGGAGAAATTTATAAGTGGTTTTGTTAATCTTACAAAGACCTTGTTATCTTCACTCAAAGCCATATTTTTATTCTTTCACCTAATTCTCAAGCCCTAGAGGGAAAAAAAAACCTGGTATATATCCAGAAGAAGCACATAGATTATTTTTGATGAACCTTTTAAACTGGTTGGCTATTTTCAGTGATAATATTCCACTCTAGTGAAAAAGTCTTTTGTCTCCCATTTGGGTAAAATTTTGTTTCTTACTCAATGGGTATAATACATTTCAATGACACATAGTGATGATGCCTTTCATATTTTGATTGGCACTAAGTTCAGACCAATTTTTATAGAACTTGATAACTTTTTAAAACTTTCTTGCATTTAACTTTGAGAGAGCATGCATTTTGCAATATCTCATCAAAATGTCAAATTAACTATGGACCATTCATTCTCAAAGTTGAAAAGTTGGTGGTAAAAAAATGTTTCATGACTTAAATCTGTCCTTTCTAGGAAGCTGTATTTATGGCAGTGAATAGACAAACTTTGAAATCAGGATACTTTGAGGATTAGTATTCAGTCTGAATACTAAATATTTAAATTTATCATTTAGCTATGATTATACTATAATTAGAAAATGTGTTTTAAAAAATGATTGCTTAGAAATGTGTTATTATCCCAAGGAACCTAGGAAAGACAAAAATTATTCCTCAGAGAAACCAGTTTTAAGTAGAGCTTTCCTGTTTCTGATTTTGTTCTTGTTTTTAAGCTGAAAATACAGTAAGCTAGTATTTTCCTTCCAGCAGCCCAGTTAGTCATCATCTGTTAATAACACTTGCACTTAAAGGTTTTCAGGAACTGTTTCAGGTATGATGTAGGCTATGGGAAAATCTCTTCACTGGGCTATTCAGAGGATACAGATGTTCTGCTTAAGTAAAATTCTTGCAGTGGTGTGCAAGGGCCAGCTCCCACTGGTTTGCTGGTACCAATGATTACATTTTCAGGATTTTTATGAACTGATTGCAAAAACAGCCATCAGTAAAAAATAGATGTATTGATAATACACATATACTTAACAAATAAATTACATTAATAAACACTTAAAACTCATCCTTTCTCATAATTATATCCATGATCTTGAGGTTATTTATATTTGTTTTGTCTCCACAGTGTGCCCCTTACTGTGGTATGTCTTTCCACCTCTACATCTAGTGAAGTCACACTCATAGGTTGAAACTGGCCATGGTGAAAGTGTTCACATCCTGGGATTTGATAAACACTACAGACTAGGGCTTTTTTTTCCCTCCTGGAGAGCTTGCGGTTAAATATGTATCAGCACAGCACTGATTTTAGGCTAAATGAACTATTAATTCAAAAGTCTCCCTACTTTAGCCTTTGATTAAAAAAAAAAAACTTTCTAAAAAGTGTTTGTTAGGGCATTTTTCTGTTAAATATATAGACCAGCCTGAGTATCATTGTTCCAAATGCTCATGAGATCTTTCATACCTAAAATTTCCATAATGCCCTGGACAGTCATCTTAAACATTAGCAAGATCACCTCTCATAACATGTAAAAAGAAGGTGGTTATTTCCAGGTCAACTTTATATAGAATATATCAAGTGGGAAATTGTTTATATGACTTGTGCCATTTTGTTTCCTTGCAGCCGCCACTGGTGACATGCCGACTTACCAGATCCGAGCTCCGACCACTGCTTTGCCACAGGGAGTGGTGATGGCTGCCTCCCCGGGAAGCCTGCACAGTCCCCAGCAGCTAGCAGAGGAAGCGACGCGCAAACGGGAGCTGAGGCTAATGAAAAACAGGTAAGGTGTTTCGTTAGAAACTGTGGCCACCCAGGGGGCCTGTCGTTTACTCCTTGTCCTCAGCTGTTTCTCCCACGTTACGTGTTCTGTGGCATTTTGTGTAGACTCCTGATCTGCTTGTGCTCATGGGTAAGTTTTCTAATCAGAGTTCCAGCCGTGAAACTCTTTCATCAGCCGAGGTACATCCCCCTGTGTTGTAGGGTAATATCTAAATGAGACATTAAATTTTTTAAATGACAACAGAAGGACTTTATTAGAAATAAAGGTTCACTTTATACTTGGTATTTACTTTGTGAAATGGGTGATAAGTAATTTTTAGCTTCTTAGCAACTATATTCAATAAAAATTAAATTTAAATAATCATTATTTTTAAAAATTCATTATTTGTCAATTAGTATGGTCAATATAATTATCGTTATTATGAAATAAGACATTCAGATACAATGAAAACCTTAGAAAATGGTTCGATGGTGGCAATGAAGTACTTCTATACTTTATATGNGATACTCTGTCACCTCACTCACTCGTGGGACATCTGCTGAAGGCCTCCCCTGAGCTGGACTCACTTTGGTTTCTGCTGTAACTCCCGACCTGTGAAGGCTGCCCCTCCCCCAGTTTCAGCAGTGGAGCTGGCTACTGTGTGGAGGAGTGTGGGGTGCAGGACAGGAGGCCGATGTGTGGCATCTTGGTGCCACCCCACGTCATCATCCCTTATCTGTAACTCCCAGGAGGCGAGGCGCACCGTTTGTGGCTTTCTCTAGAAATACTTAATCCACCCATCAGAGCCTGAGCTCTGAATCTCTTTTATCTCAATGTTTGTCTTTCATCCTACAGAGAAGTAAGGTGAGGAAGGAAGATAAGAAAGAAAAGAGGAAAGGAAAACTCCAGGTTTCAAGTGAAGGAGAAGGGTGCTTGGTACTCATGCAGTTATTCACTCCATTACTCAACCTTTCATTCAGTCGCTCAGAGACCGTATAAATGAGATGTATGTTCAGAAGTGTGGACACTGAAAGGGTGACCCAGGGATCGGCAGACAGGGCATAAACAAGTTGATGCTGGAGATGCAGTAGGTCAGAATGGGAGGCAGATGTGGGCAGAGCCAGATGGGATCTTCCTGAAGGTGGTAGACTTGGCAGTGACTGGAAATGCAACGCTGAGGGTGTATGTATCCAGATGGGGTACAGAGCAGACACCCCCTCCTAGGAGAAGAGTCAAGGAGATGGAGGAGGTGAAGTTAGGACTCATGGAGGCGGGAGAGATGTGTATAAGAGACAGCCTCTGACTTGTTAAAGATCCTATTTAAAAAAAAAGCTTCTTTATGAGCAAAATAAATTTGAGTGTGAGTTCAAAATTTTCTAAGTCTTTTACATGTAGTTTTCTATCCATTTTGTAACTTCGTTTTTTCTCTATTATACCAAAGTACAGTCAGTCTATTTTAAAAAATTCTAGCTGAGTGCAGGGACAAAGCAAGAGGAAGAATTAAAATTACCCACAGCCCCACCATGTAGAGACACCTCCTGTGGTACATTTACTTCTAGTTCCCTCTCTCATTTTCTCACATGTTCTCGCATATTTTCTGGGCTAGAAATAACTGAGAGAATCCCTGGGTGCAAGGAATTCTGAGAAGGGTCTATTTTAGCTTCCAGATTTCAGTTTCAGAGCAGGACAAGAGAAAAGCAGATGACAAATGGCTATTTGGTTGCTCAGTGTCTGTTGAGCAAGTTTTCAATGCTTGTTTCTACCATTTCTTTAACTCACAGGCATATAGCTTTCACATGAGAATAGGTCTAGTTATTCTCCTTACTTTTCATGGGCTTCCCTGGTGGCTCAGACCATAAAGAATCTGCCTACAATGCAGGAGACCTAGGTTCAATCCCTGGGTCAGGAAGATACTCTGGAGAAGGGAATGGTTACCCACTCCAGTATTCGTGCCTGGGAGATCCCATGGACAGAGGAGCCTAGTGGGCTACAGTCCATGCGGTTGCAAAGAGTCAGACATGCCTGAGCATACACACACACACACACCCCTTCTCCTTACTTTACAGATGAGCAACTGAGGTTCAGAGAGGTCAGGTAACAAGCTGGCTAAAATCACACAGCCCAAACTGCACAAAACCTGGAAGTGCATTCAGGTTGTCTTTACCCAGAGCCCACACAGCACTGACACTGAGGTCAGCTGCACATTTAGTTGTATGGCCTTACAGAAAGAATTAAAATTACCTATAGCCCCGCCATGTAGAGACACGTAGGACTGACTGACTCATGTAAAAGATCTGTTACACATTCTCTCTTTAAAAAGACTAAATTCCTTGGCTGGCATTCATAATAGATACTTAATTGTATTTCTCCCAATCCCACGACGGTTTTTATTTTTTTAACAAGCTTGTCAGCTTTTCTTCTTTGCTGTGTATTTTTTCTCCACGCCAAGGATATCTTCAGACAAATGCAAGACCTGAAAGCTGAGCTAACTATTAATAGAAGAAACAGGTGTTTTCCGTAGCTGAGACAACTTAGGAATGTACCACCTACTGGTATGACCATCCAGAGCTTTGTGCCTAGAACATTTTGACTCTGGTAACAGGCAGGCAGACACATGAAACACAAAGTATGAATATTTCACTAGAAATAGTTGACCTTGGTAAATAAAACTTGAAAAATTAGACATCCCACGACACTGCTCTTCAATATTTAAAATTTCATTTCATGGTAACTTGTTTTATAAAATGACTATCTTCCTTCCAGATCTAGAATTTCATAGGATGTTTTAATCATGAAAACCTTGGCATTCAGAAATATATTTTCATTTCTTTGTGAAAGAGTTGAATTAGGCCTCCAAACTGCCAAATGTGATTGGAGTTACTCTTGACTTGCCATGTGAATCATTTAGATTAACTTAATCTGTGTTTATCAGATTGGGCTCACTTTTTTTTTTTTTTTTTACGTAGTCAAACTTCTTGGGCTCACTTTTACACTGTTAATTTTTCTGTTAACTGGTTGAGAAGTCTGAGAACATCTTAAATTCACAAGGTGACAGCATTGTTCTCAGTTAGGCGGTAAGGCTTGATCTCTTCCTGCGGATCATTGGGATTTCAAGGTCTCTCTTCTGCTGACCCTTACTTCCCGAAGAGAAAACAGATAACCAGTTGTTAGTGTCAACTACCCCCAAACATAAAACAGAATCGGCCAAGTGTGTTGCACACGTCAATCCTAGTTCAGCATTGTAGCAGACTAACTGGCATTACCGTAGCTGGTAATTAGACATTCGACACAACTTTGGTTTATATATTTGAATTATCTCTTTCAACGTAGGCTTTTTGATATGATGAGTATCCGAAAGGCAGTTCTTCTCAAAGGAATGCTCCAAAATGAAGCTTGATCAAAGGTTATCTTCTGCAGAGGAGTTAAATGATATGGTTGCCACCTCCTCCCCCCTGAAAAAAAAAAAGAAGGAGAGAAAATGTTGGCTGTGTCCATTGTTTTTTGGTGGGGTTATGCATGAAAATAACTAACTCGGCTTGTGGGTTCATTTGTGTGTGTTGCTTTGGCTGCTGGTCTGGTCTTCCTTTGGGCGTGTCTGCACTGCTTTCAGTCCTGGTTTGCAGATGTATGTCTCATGTCCTTTCCATGATTTCTGACATGGCATTCTCACATTTCCAGGTTTAAGTTGTCTGAATTACTGAGGGTTGTATTTCTGTACCCTCTCTTCTCTCCTTTAATTTTCAAAAGCCGAGTCCCTTTAATTTTGGTTTATGAAAATGTGCATGACCTGTTAATTCTTATCCGTGTTGTTTTTCCAGCCAATAAATTATTGCTTGCCGCCTCAGTTGATCTTGTCTTAACTGAAATTTAGTCTTGAAGAATGAAAACCTCCCATACTGAGGTTTAAGGTTGCTGAGGATTAATTGTTCTAATCATTTTTGATCAAAGTTAACTCGTGATAGAACATGTGGCTTTTGGTGGACAAAGATAGTTAAGAGAATTGAATAGGTCTGTCATTTTTTGTTGCTGTTGTTTTTGGTAGAAGTTCATGTGGGGCTGTGTGCCTATCATTTTGGTTACTGAAAACCTTTCTGGGCCCTGTGACCATGGGCCCTGTGCCCTAAGGAAACACCTCGTGTCACAGACGCCGGGCTAGTTGCCATCGCTCTGCCATCGCTCCTGCTGGCTGAGGGTGGCCACACGCCCAGGCACATGCTTGGTCACAGCTGTCGTGCAGCTCTGTCCAGACCTGACCAAGGACCGCCTGGCGGCTGAGCCGCGGGGCCGCTCTGGACTGCGCTGAGAGGTTGTTCCCCTTGTCACTTGCCTTGTGTTGGTTCCAGGGAAGCTGCCCGGGAGTGTCGCAGGAAGAAGAAAGAATATGTCAAGTGTCTTGAAAACCGCGTGGCTGTGCTTGAAAACCAAAACAAGACCCTCATTGAGGAACTCAAGGCCCTCAAAGATCTTTATTGCCATAAAGCAGAGTAATTGTCTTTGACTTGGACCTTGTTTGCTCTGAACTCTAATCAAGGCAGGAGGTGCAGCCATGCTACTAATTGCCATGCGGAATGACTTGTGGAAGGGATCCCCGTGACCCTTGAGAACCCAGTTTGGCTCTAGTGTTTGACATTGAATGAGACCTCTTGTCCCAGGATGGGGAACGCAACCATGATCACACTTCCCAAGCCTCCTTCAGCCTCCTTGTCAGTAGCATGCATGCGAAAAAATGTTTTGTTTGCCCTTTTGCTTTCTATTTTCTTTCAGGGAAGCTGCTAAAGAATGTCGACGTCGAAAGAAAGAATATGTCAAGTGTCTGGAGAGTCGAGTCGCAGTGCTGGAAGTTCAAAACAAGAAGCTTATAGAGGAACTGGAAACCTTGAAAGACATTTGCTCTCCCAAAACAGATTAGTAGAAATATTTAACTATGAACTGATTACAACCTGTACAGTTGCTTTTGAAGGCAATACAATATATAGCCGGCAAGAATTATGGCTTTTTTTTCCTCCTTTGTATCATTCGGTGTATTTTCTAATCTCTAACATTCCCAAACTGCTTCACTGTACGTAGTTAACTCTTAGCTGTAACTTCAATTTTTTTTAAAAGAGACAAACTGTAAAAAAAAGTCTGTAACAGATTCTTAAAATGCAATATTTGTAAGACTTGTTCCAATGTCATATATTTGCAGTTCCCAATCTGTGTCATGAATAGTGTCCTATGCAATAAAAATTGTTTGCAGATCTATAAAAATCATTTAGGAAAGGGTGATCAAAGATAAATGCATCCAGCAGTACAATAAAAATAAACCACAAAAAAATACCTCAGGAGAGAATGGAAAGAAAGAAGGAATGGAAAGAATCTAGTGACATGCCTGTGTGAAAAATAATAGCCTATAAATGAATTTATGGCATTTGCAGATTTTTTTATTGGTTGCTTTGTAAAGAAAATATTGTATTGCTGTCCTTGAATGCCAGAGTTGACCACAGTTTTTAATAGAACCATGTTGGTTACACTTTGTAGCATTTGGTGCTCTTTTAACTATCCAAACATTGACTACAGGTTTTACTCTATGGTGTAATATAATAGATCTTGCAAAAGCTTTTAGTGTTGGTTTGCTCTTAAGGTGATGAAAGGTGACACATATTTTAATACCTGTGCCAAGTTACAAGTTCGAATTGTATTTGCGGACCTTCACAGGCTCCGCTGCCGATTTCCACAGTGGGCCCTGTTTTCTGCCACGTGTCCTTTCTGCCGTCGTCTCAGAAACCCAGCCCCAGGGCTTAGCTGTATACAGCGGAGTAGCTCTGAGAGATTCAGCTGGTGTGATGGACTAGGCCTCTCTGCACATGGTCTGGAAATCTCCTGCTGGTGACCCTCTATTTTGAGTTATGGCTAACAGCCATGGGAGGGTTTGGTTTTCTGTTGTTTTTTAAAAATACTTATTTGTTTGGCTGCATCAGGGCTTAGTTGTGACACATGGGATGTTTTGCCACTTCCTGGACTCTCTAGTTGTAGCAAATGGGCTTAGCTGCCCCACAGACTGTGGGATCTTAGTTCCCCGATCAGGGATCCAATCCAAGCCCCTTGCACTGCAAGGCAGATTCTTAACCACTGGACCACCAGGGAAGTCCCACCATAGGAATTTTAAAGGAAAATCTAAGACAACTCAAGATTTTATTTTTCACTTCAAGACAGCTACTTGTAGATCAAATACTTTTGAGTCAGCACTTTCAGATGAGGTTCATTACATCGAGTGGGTTATTACTAGTATTCACATCTCATCCTGCTTTTATAATAAAAAACCTTGAAGACATGTGTAAGCCCAAAGTCCTGACCACAAGATACTCTGTCACCTCACTCACTCGTGGGACATCTGCTGAAGGCCTCCCCTGAGCTGGACTCACTTTGGTTTCTGCTGTAACTCCCGACCTGTGAAGGCTGCCCCTCCCCCAGTTTCAGCAGTGGAGCTGGCTACTGTGTGGAGGAGTGTGGGGTGCAGGACAGGAGGCCGATGTGTGGCATCTTGGTGCCACCCCACGTCATCATCCCTTATCTGTAACTCCCAGGAGGCGAGGCGCACCGTTTGTGGCTTTCTCTAGAAATACTTAATCCACCCATCAGAGCCTGAGCTCTGAATCTCTTTTATCTCAATGTTTGTCTTTCATCCTACAGAGAAGTAAGGTGAGGAAGGAAGATAAGAAAGAAAAGAGGAAAGGAAAACTCCAGGTTTCAAGTGAAGGAGAAGGGTGCTTGGTACTCATGCAGTTATTCACTCCATTACTCAACCTTTCATTCAGTCGCTCAGAGACCGTATAAATGAGATGTATGTTCAGAAGTGTGGACACTGAAAGGGTGACCCAGGGATCGGCAGACAGGGCATAAACAAGTTGATGCTGGAGATGCAGTAGGTCAGAATGGGAGGCAGATGTGGGCAGAGCCAGATGGGATCTTCCTGAAGGTGGTAGACTTGGCAGTGACTGGAAATGCAACGCTGAGGGTGTATGTATCCAGATGGGGTACAGAGCAGACACCCCCTCCTAGGAGAAGAGTCAAGGAGATGGAGGAGGTGAAGTTAGGACTCATGGAGGCGGGAGTCCATTTTGTTCGACAGAGGCTGTGCGTATACATGTGTACCCCACTCTGTCATTTCAGGGGAAGGAGATTGCATCTGACTACTTGGGACCCCCAGATAGCCAATGCCTCCCCTTTCCCCCAGTGGTTTAAACATGAGGAAATGTTATCATCTCATGAGACACCAGGCCCAGATATTCAGTGGGAGATTCAGTGGCTCGACACGACCTCACGAGCATCGGCTCCCTGTGTAAGCTGGTCTCCCAGTCCTGGTATCACTGTCTGGATACAGGCACCAGAGGGCAGCCAGCAGCACCTCTTCTGGATGTCCTGTCTTCAGAGCAAAAAAAAAGCTGCACAGAAGACCTTCTGCAGGTCTCACCTGCTGAGCCTCACCTGCTGAGTCTCACCTGCCAGACGATCATCGTCGCCTCCTTCCACAGCTGCTCACTGGCCTGGAGAGTGGAGTTAAAAGCTCTGGGTTCCTAGTGAGGATGCAACCTCTGGGGCTGGGAGGGCGGCCACCTTCTGTGAAGCATATGGCCAATTGGTGTTGAATAGAACTGGATTCCGGAAGAGCCAGGTGTGGGCAGCTAATGGGGTCTCCCATATTGGTGATGTGCAAGGCTGCAGCTGGCTGGGAGTTGGGGACCTTGGTGGGACTTGAGGCTGGAGCTGCACAGGACTTCCCTGGACTGGCTCATCTGATTTGTACCTTGGAACCTCATCTTTTGCTGCTAGATTAGCACAATGTGCTAGCTCTCCACCCAGCATTAGCAGATACTGCCTGCAGCCTCCTGGTTGATGGAGCCAGAGGTAAGTTGGAAGCTGTGTGAACATTGTTTGTCTCGTGCAGCAGTGCTGCATGGAATCCAGAGCTGTCACTGTATCTGTGACTTTATTCTTCTAATCCCAAGAGTGTCTGCACCTGGACTATTGGAAATAAAAATTATTGACGCTAGGTTGAAGGATTATACCACCTTATCAGATTTAACTGGGTGGCTTGTGATGTGAAATTACTCAAAATGGAAGAATAGAGGGAGGAGATTGCTGGGTGTGTGGCCAGGAGCTCTGCACTTACCCAAAGTAGCACCATTTGTATCAGCAGCCTCGCCTCTCTGCTTTCTTCATCAGCTCTTATGTCCAGTAAGGCTGTGCCTTTGTGCCTAAAGTACATTTTAAAAATATGAGGACTCTTGAAACCAACACACTGCTTTCCTAGTCCTCAACCAAAAATAATGGCGTGATTTAGGCTGCGCCCGAGACTCAGCCAGCCCTGCTGAGTTATCAGCACTTCACAAGTTTCTCGGCAGCTGAGGTGCCAAGTCTGAGGTGCTGCATCTGAGGTGGTCCTAGAGACACCCAACCCCACGCCAGCTACTTAAGCATAGCACAGTTTAATCTTTATGCTTTGTGGATAAGCTTCTCTATAAATCCATTTTCCCCTAAGTACATTTCATATTCATACATTTCAGAAAACAAATGTATTTTTTTTAAACACAAACCATTGTTAACACAGTGTATGTACTTCAAAGATTTATTTTGCCACAGGGTACTGTGTGATAACTTATGACGAGCTTTAAGGTAAGTCTCTTCACGCACACATAATTCCATCAAAGATGTGAAATCGCTCAGTCCAGCTCTTTGCAACACCATGGACTGTAGCCTACGAGACTCCTCCATCCATGGAATTTTCCAGGCAAGAGTACTGGAGTGGGTTGCCATTTCCTTCTCCAGGGGATCTTCCTCACCCAGGGATTGAACCCAGGTCTCCCGCATTGCAAGCAGACACGTTTACCATCTGAGCCACCAGGGAAGTTCATCAAAGATGGAAAACGAATAAAACAAAAGTAACCTTGCACTCTGTTACAGTAGGTTGTATGTGCTTAAATAAAATGCAACCTTTCTTATTCCTAAGCCAGTCTTAGTTTTCAGGAAGATAGAGGTTTTTGTTTTTTCAGATTTCCTTATTTTTAAAAAAAGTCTGTTTGTTCATAAATAATACCAAAGCTCAGTGTGGGTTGCACTGCACATACTTCATTACCATTCGTTTTTACCTTTTTTTTTTTTTTTNCCCTGGAGGAGGAAGATGGCTCAAGGATCCACTGGGGCCA
Source organism: Neotragus pygmaeus (assembly GCA_006410875.1). Classification (NCBI taxonomy): domain Eukaryota; kingdom Metazoa; phylum Chordata; class Mammalia; order Artiodactyla; family Bovidae; genus Neotragus; species Neotragus pygmaeus. The sequence goes on along the minus strand of SJYV01054512.1, from coordinate 416,670 downwards.
CCACTTACCAAGTAGGACTGGAAAGGACAGAGCAGGCATATGTGGCAGAGAGCTGGTGACTGGGATGTGGGAACAAAAGGTAACCAGCTCTGCATGAAGTACCTCTCCCAAAATCCCCTGGAGGAGAAGTCAAGCAATAAGATCATCTGAGATGGGATGAAGAGAGTTTATTTCATTACCCCTCATAATTCTTCTGAATAAGGAGGTGGCGGAGTTGTTGGGTCATCACAAACTCTTCCATGGCCTAGACCATCCCCCAGGTGTTATCCTTGGGGCTGCCTCTCCCCAGCTTCAGTCATGTAGTTCTGGAGGAAATTGACAGTCATGTGTGCTGCTGAGTCAGGGCCAATGACCATGTAAAGCCACTTATAGGACCCTATGGACCTGCCAAGATGGCTGATCTAGGGCTGTACATGTGAACTGAAGTGAGTCATTCAGAGAACACCTTTGACCTCTAATGGCTCCGAGTTTCTTTCCTTACTAGGAGATGCCTTCGGGATATAAAACCCTAGGGCATGTAGCTTGGACTCCCTCACTACGTGTAGAAGCCTTAAGCAAGAAAGTTTTCAGGCTAANTCACTGCCTGGTCCAAGTTACTACCTTCGTTTCCCACACTCCTACATTAGTCCTAACTACATCCATATCCTTTCTTTCCCCTTCAATGCTGGACACATCGAAAGCTGAGTTAGCTTTGGACATGGTATGTCACTCCTATCCACCCACCATATTTGGACCTCAATAGATACCCCGCGATGGCTTCCACCTCTCTTAGATTATAGGCACATCACCTGCCCACTCTGAGTCACCACCTTCTGCCTGGATGCTTACTACATCAAGTCTCTGTCAGTTTCTCAATTTGTCATTTGTTCCCAATATTTTCCAGGCCTCTTCGTATGGCAACCTCTGGGCATCCTCATGCCAATGAGTATCTGCTGGAGCTGCTGCTCTAAGTGTCTTTGTCCCTGCTGTGAGCTGTGCTGCCCCTGCCTCTGCCGGTGACCCTCCAATACTAGCAGGAGGCCTGGTCCAGCCTCCAACGAGATCACTGCTTTATTTGCTTGTGTGCTGGTGTGCACACAGTCCACAGTCTTGTGTGTGCCCTCCAAGACTGTCCTTTTTCCATCCAGCCCTGTGGAATTCCTGAGGTCACAACCTGCTCATCTTCATAGCTACATTCTCTGGGGGCTCCTCCTCCTGTTACCAGACCCCAAGGCTGGGATGCCTGCCTTGGGGCTCAGGATTTTCACTGCTGTGGCAGAACTTATGCAGTATAATTGTTTTCCAGTTGGCAGGTTGCCCACCTGGCAAGTAGGCTTCCATGGTGGCTCAGACTGTAAAGAATCTACCTGCAATGTGGGAGACCTGGGTTTGATCCTTGGATTGGAAAGATCCCCTGGAGGAGGGCATGGGAGCCCACTCCAGTATTCTTGCCTAGAGAATCCCCATGGACAGAAGTGCCTTGGGGTCACAAAGAGTGGACATGACTGAGCGATTAAGCACAGCACCTGGTGCGTGTGGGAGCTGATTTTGTTGCAGTTCCACCCCTCCTGATGTCTTGTGGTGGCTTCTTCTTTGTCTATGGATTTAGTGTATCTTTTAAAAAATTTATTTTTAATTTAAGGATAATTGCTTTGCAGTATTGTGTTGGGTTTCTGCCGTACCTCAGCATGTATCAGCTATAGTATACATACGTCCCTGCCCTCTTGATCCTCCCTCCCACCCCATCCTACCCCTCTGTGTTGTTATAGAGCACCAGTTTGAGCTCTCTGAATCATACGGCAAATTCCCACTGGCTATCTATTTAGGGTATCTTTTTTTATATATAAATTTATTTATTTTAATTGGAGGCTAATTACTTTAAAATATTGTAGTGGTTTTGTCATACATTGACATGAATCTGCCACAGGTGTACATGTGTTCCCCATCCTGAACCCTCTCCCCCTTCCCTCCCCATCCCATCCCTCTGGGTCATCCCAGTGCACCAGCCCCAAGCACCCTGTCTCATGTATCAAACCGGGACTGGTGATTTGTTTCACATATGATATTATACAAGTTTCAATGCCATTCTCCCAAATCATTCCATCCTCACCCTCTCCCACAGAGTCCAAAAGACTGTTCTATATATCTGCGTCTCTTTTGCTGTCTCACATATAGGGTTATAGTTACCATCTTTCTAAATTGCATATATATGCGTTAGTATACTGTATTGGTGTTTTTCTTTCTGGCTTACTTCACTCTGTATAATAGGCTCCAGAGTCATCCACCTCATTAGAACTGATTAAAATGTATTCTTTTTAATGACTGAGTAATATTCCATTGTGTATATGTACCACAGCTTTCTTACCCAAACACATGAAAAGATGTTCAACATCACTCATTATCAGGGAAATGCAAATCAAAACCACAATGAGGTGCCATTTTGCGCCAGTCAGAATGGCTGCTATCCAAAAGTTTACAGGCAATAAATGCTAGAAAGGGTGTGGAGAAAAGGGAACCCTCTTACACCGTTGGTGGGAATGCAAACTAGTACAGTCACTATGGAGAACAGTGTGGAGATTCCTTAAAAAACTGGAATTAGGTTGTCTTTTTTGACAAGTTTTATCAGTTTTGTTAATGGTTATTCAGCAGATCCCTGGAGAAGGAAATGGCAATCCACCCCAGTAATCTTGCCTAGAAAATCCCATGGACAGAAAAGCCTCGTGGGGTACAGTCCATGGGGTCTTAAAGAGTCAGACGTGACTGAGCGACTGAGCACCCAGTAGATAATTGTGATTTTTGTGTTTACATAAGAAGAGCTAAGTTGATGTCCTTCTATTTCATCATCTTGAACTAATCAACCAGGCCAGCTTTGTGGGACCTAAATCTTACACAAATTGAGGATTGCTTTCATGTGTATCCTTGGTCAAGTACTTGGCTTTCCTCGGCATCCATGACCTCATCTTCTTCTCTCTTGCTTTTAGTCAGCTTCACTTGCTAATAGAGGGCTGCATCCTGACCCTGGCAGCCAGTACTTCAGAGCTCCCATGTTGGAGCTCGTGGAGAAGCACTGCACACGACATCCTCCAGGGGGACTTTAGTTGCTACTAAAAGTCAGGGTAAGGAATCCCCACACTTCTCCATAGTGGCTGTACCAGTGTAAGATGGTTCCCTTGTCTCCACACCCTCTCCAGCATTTATTGTCTATAGATTTTTTAATGGTGGCCATTCTGACCCATGTGAGATGATACCTCACTATGGTTTTGATTTGCATTTCTCTAAAAATGAGTGATGTTGAGCACTTTTTCACATGTTTATTAGCCATTTTTGTATGTCTTCTTTGGAGAAATGTCTGTTAGTTCTTTGGCCTACTTTTTGATTGAGTTGTTTGATTCTCTGTTATTGAGCTACATGAGCTGCTTGTATATTTTGGAGATGAATTTTTTGTCAGTTGTTTCATTTGCTATTGTTTTCCCCCATTCTGAAGGCTGCTGTATTAATCTTGCTTACGGCTTCCCTCATGGTGCAAAAGCTTTTAAGTTTACTTAGGTCCCATTTGTTTATTTTTGTTTTTATTTCCATTACTCTGGGAAGTGGGTCATAGAGGATCTTGCTGTGATTTATGTCAGAGAGTGTTCTGCTTATGTTTTCCTCTAAGAGTTTCATAGTTTCTGGTCTTACATTTAGATCTTTAATTCATTTTGAGTTAATTTTTCTGTATGGTGTTAGAAAGTGTTCTAGTTTCATTCTTTTACAGGTGGTTGACCACTGTAACAGGTGGTTCCCAACACCACCTGTTAAAGAGATAGTCTTTTTCTCCTTTGTAAATTTTTTGCCTTCTCAAAGTTAAAGGATCCATGGATTTATCCCTGGGCTTTTTATTTTGTTCCATTGATCTATACTTCTGTCTTTGGCCAGTACCATACTGTCTTGATGACCGTAGCTTGGTAGTATAGGCTGAAGTCAGGAAAGTTGATTCCTCCAGTTCCATTCTGCCATATGATCCAGCAATGCCACTGCTGGGTTACACACAGAGGGAACCAGAATTGAAAGAGACACATTTACTCCAGTGTTCACTGCAGCACTGTTTACAATAGCTAGGACATGAAAGCAACCTAGATGTCCACTGGCAGATGAATGGATAAGAAAGTTCTGGTATTATACACAATGGACTATTACTCAGCTATAAAGAAGAACACATTTGAGTCAGTTCTAATGAGGTGAATGGAACTGAAGCCTATTGTACAAAGCGAAGTAAGACAGAAAGAGAAACAGCAATACAGTATATTAATGCATATATGTGGAATTTAGAAAGATGGTAATGACGATCCTATATGCAAGGCAGCAAAAGAGACACAGACATAAAGAACAGATTATTGGACTCAGTGGAAAAGATGAAAGTGGGATGATTTGAGAAAATAGCATTGAAACATGTATATTACCATATGTAAAACACATGACCAGTGCAAGTTCGATGCATGAAGCAGGATACTCAAAGCTGGACCCTGGGACAACCCTGAGGGATAGGGTGGGAAGGGAGGTGGGATGGGGGCTCAGGATGGAGGGGGGGAACATATGCACCTGTGGCTGATTCATGTTGATGTATGGCAAAAATCACCACAATATTGTCAAGTAAATATCTTCCAATTAAAATAAATAAAATAAAATAAAAATCAGATTTAGTTGGTTCGCTGGGTCTCATAGAACATTACATCAGAAAAAATCTGTTGGAATGAATCTTTCGAGTTAGGATAGTTCTTTGCAGTTAAATATATTGCTATGAATATACAAAGATCACCTGTGAAAACCTTTAGACCTCATATTTCACACACAAGATGGTCAATCAGCAAGAAAATTGAAAACGCAGTTGCTGCAGGAATAGCTGAATTTACAGGCTCTGTAGGGACAGAGACCAAGGGTAGCCCACGGGAGATGCTCCTGTGTTTTTCCCTTGAGATCAACCCCAGGTTCCACACATAGAGGGACTCAGACCAATTGCAATGCATTCACAGAGATGGACCAAGGTGGTGAGACAGCAGACTGTGAATGTGCAGTGTGCAGAGAGGGCACTAGGGGGCACAGCAGAGCTGTCTGCTGAGATCCTAAGAAAGCCAGGCAGAGAGAGAGCAGAATTTCCTTGGTGAATACAAGGAAATTAACAGAGAACCACTGAGAACAATTGCAGGGAGACTCTTCTAAAGTTAAACTAAATAAATAAAATTGACAAACCATTAGCCAGACTCATCAAGAAACAAAGGGAGAAAAATCAAATCAATAAANCCTCCTTCCACAGCTGCTCACTGGCCTGGAGAGTGGAGTTAAAAGCTCTGGGTTCCTAGTGAGGATGCAACCTCTGGGGCTGGGAGGGCGGCCACCTTCTGTGAAGCATATGGCCAATTGGTGTTGAATAGAACTGGATTCCGGAAGAGCCAGGTGTGGGCAGCTAATGGGGTCTCCCATATTGGTGATGTGCAAGGCTGCAGCTGGCTGGGAGTTGGGGACCTTGGTGGGACTTGAGGCTGGAGCTGCACAGGACTTCCCTGGACTGGCTCATCTGATTTGTACCTTGGAACCTCATCTTTTGCTGCTAGATTAGCACAATGTGCTAGCTCTCCACCCAGCATTAGCAGATACTGCCTGCAGCCTCCTGGTTGATGGAGCCAGAGGTAAGTTGGAAGCTGTGTGAACATTGTTTGTCTCGTGCAGCAGTGCTGCATGGAATCCAGAGCTGTCACTGTATCTGTGACTTTATTCTTCTAATCCCAAGAGTGTCTGCACCTGGACTATTGGAAATAAAAATTATTGACGCTAGGTTGAAGGATTATACCACCTTATCAGATTTAACTGGGTGGCTTGTGATGTGAAATTACTCAAAATGGAAGAATAGAGGGAGGAGATTGCTGGGTGTGTGGCCAGGAGCTCTGCACTTACCCAAAGTAGCACCATTTGTATCAGCAGCCTCGCCTCTCTGCTTTCTTCATCAGCTCTTATGTCCAGTAAGGCTGTGCCTTTGTGCCTAAAGTACATTTTAAAAATATGAGGACTCTTGAAACCAACACACTGCTTTCCTAGTCCTCAACCAAAAATAATGGCGTGATTTAGGCTGCGCCCGAGACTCAGCCAGCCCTGCTGAGTTATCAGCACTTCACAAGTTTCTCGGCAGCTGAGGTGCCAAGTCTGAGGTGCTGCATCTGAGGTGGTCCTAGAGACACCCAACCCCACGCCAGCTACTTAAGCATAGCACAGTTTAATCTTTATGCTTTGTGGATAAGCTTCTCTATAAATCCATTTTCCCCTAAGTACATTTCATATTCATACATTTCAGAAAACAAATGTATTTTTTTTAAACACAAACCATTGTTAACACAGTGTATGTACTTCAAAGATTTATTTTGCCACAGGGTACTGTGTGATAACTTATGACGAGCTTTAAGGTAAGTCTCTTCACGCACACATAATTCCATCAAAGATGTGAAATCGCTCAGTCCAGCTCTTTGCAACACCATGGACTGTAGCCTACGAGACTCCTCCATCCATGGAATTTTCCAGGCAAGAGTACTGGAGTGGGTTGCCATTTCCTTCTCCAGGGGATCTTCCTCACCCAGGGATTGAACCCAGGTCTCCCGCATTGCAAGCAGACACGTTTACCATCTGAGCCACCAGGGAAGTTCATCAAAGATGGAAAACGAATAAAACAAAAGTAACCTTGCACTCTGTTACAGTAGGTTGTATGTGCTTAAATAAAATGCAACCTTTCTTATTCCTAAGCCAGTCTTAGTTTTCAGGAAGATAGAGGTTTTTGTTTTTTCAGATTTCCTTATTTTTAAAAAAAGTCTGTTTGTTCATAAATAATACCAAAGCTCAGTGTGGGTTGCACTGCACATACTTCATTACCATTCGTTTTTACCTTTTTTTTTTTTTTTTAATTATTTGGCCGAGGGATCTTAGTTCCCTGACCAGGGATTGAACCAGTGACTCTTGCTTTAGGAGTGTGGAGTCTTAACCACTGAACCACCAGGGAGTCTGTGTTCTTGCTTTTAATCCAGATCTTTAACTTTCCTGGGCCATCGATCAGATTTGGAGATAAAGCCTTGCTCCGAATCTATGAATTCCTTGGATCTTTGTGCAGAAAGAGTCAGAGCCTGAACTTAACACCCTTCCTCCTCCCCTCTGTGCCCCCATGGCTTCTGCCCACAGCCCTGAGGTGGGGGGCGGGGGATGAGGAAGCCTGTTAGGCTCGACTTTGAGCTCCCCAACAGTCCGGAGGGAATGTATCACCTTTAAAAAAATTAATTGTATCCTTTTACTTTTCAGAAATCAACTTTAGTTTTTAATATAGGTAAGACATATTTGAGATTCAAAATTCAAAGGATACAAAGGTATAGAGTGCAAAGTCTGTTTCCCATCCCTGGCTCCCATCACCCGGGAGGCAACTGCGATCACCAGTTTCTTTTTTGGGAAAGAGATTCATGGATGCTGCCTCCTGTTTCCTTAGATCGCTGTGCCATATTCAGGACTGTGATGAGAGGTTTCTGGAAAGAGACCTGTGGAGTCAGGCAGCATGTTCGTTGCTGCAAGTGAGAAAGGGTCTGGAAGGAGAGAGGGTCAGGGCCCGAGGCAGCACTGGCACTTCATAGGCTCTTCTGTTACATCCTGAGTCCTGTGGAGGCTCCAACCGCACAGCCGTTATCCAAAGTAATGGCTGCCATTTACTGAGTGCTGTCCCTGTGCCCGGCAACAAGCTGCAGGCCATACGGGGCTTATCGCACCTAATTCTCATCAGTATTGGTGCTTTTACCATCCTCCCCATCTTGCAGATGAGGAAGTAGACTTGGAGAGGGTAAGTGACTTGCCCAAGGTCACACGACTGCTAGGGCTCAGGGCTGAGAGCAAACCTGGCAGGGAGCAAGGGAGCCCGGACCCAAAGCGAGAGGGTGGCCAGAGGGCGTGTGTGTGGCCAGGTGGGTGGTGGCTGAAGGCAGCTCTGTGGTCCCACTGGGTAGACTTAACACCGGAACCCTTCCTGTTGTAATGAACAAGAGTGTGCATCCATTTCTTTTTAAAACTTTTTATACTGGAATGTAGCCAATTACCATTGTTGTGATAGCTTCATGTGCACAACAGAGGGACTCAGCCATACATGGACATGTATCCACTCTCCCCCAAACTCCCCTCCCATCCAGGCTGCCATACAACACTGAGCAGAGTTCCCTGTGCTATTCAGGAGGCCCTTGCTGGTTTTCCGTTTGAGAGCATGCACCCATTTCTCTATGGTGTTTAATATCCATGAAGCCAGTCAGGAGAAAATGGTACTACAGATTGAAGATTAGATGTTGGGATATCAAAGCTGCAGACGTGCACACTGGAATAGAATCCTCAAGCTAAAAAGAGGTGATAAAGGTGTAACTTACTGCTTTCATTTTATAGACAAGGAAACCAGATTTCAGGTTGATTTATTTAAATGTTGATAGTTACTGGGAATGGTGAGATTAGAAATACTCAGAACTCGTAACTCCATTACCACAATGCCTCTTTTTTTATAAACTGGATTTTTAACCAGCTTTTGGAGAAAGCATAGTTTTCTGACAATGCATTTGCCCTTGTGACCCCTGAAACAGTGGGAGGCTGCAGGACCTTGGTGGATCCATCCATCTCTGACATGTGTTACAGAATTCATGAGCAAAATGGCCTTAACTGAAACTGGTCTTAATGAAGGAAGGGGTGTCTACTTTTATCTGGATCCTGTAGGTTAAGATTTTGACACCTGAAAACTTTATTTAGACAAATGTTACTTCACTTACAGTTATTTATGAATATGCTCAAAATGTGACTGAAAATTTTCCAGCTCACAAGTCTCTGCCTTGCTCAATCTTAACACGGCTGCACTAAGTAAAAGGAAGTATTGCCAGCCCAGAAACCACTGTGGTTTTTCAATGCCTTAGATTTACCTTCCCATAACCCGACTTATTGATTTTACTTCTTCAAAGAACTAAATTAGTCATGAATAAGAGACTATACTCCTTTTAGAAGTTTCTCTCCATGTTAACTAGTTATTTGAAAAGTTTTATTATTTTATCTGATTTTTAAAATCAAACTTGTTATTTGAATAGTTTTATTGATTTTTATATAATTAGATGGAAATTTTTAAAATTCTTTTAAATTTAGTTTTAATGTATAATAGCTATACAAGTTAAAGATTATATAACAGAACATATAACTAGCCCAAAACCAGTTTTAAATGACTTTAATATTTCCAATAGGACTGAATTTTTAGTTTTCTTATTGAAGATTATTGTGGTGTGAGGTTTTTTTTTTTAACTTAATTGCATATCAGTTCAGTTCAGTTGCTTAGTCATGTCCGACTTTTTGCAACCACATGGACTGCAGCACGCCAGGCTTCCCTGTCCTTCACCAACCCCTGGAGCTTACTCAAACTCATGTCCATTGAGTCCGTGATGCCATCCAACCATCTCATCCTCTGTCGTTCATCCTCCTGCCTTTAATCTTTCCCAGCATCAGGGTATTTACCAATGAGTCAGTTCTTCGTATCATGTAGCCAAAGTATTGGAGTTTCAGCTTCAGCAGATATCATGGGTTAAATGATTTGATAGCTACGATCACTGTAGATTTGCATAAGCAAATATTTGAAAATATTTCCTTATTCCTGCTACCTGACTTTGGTGCTTGGTAACTTCAAATCCCTGAGGCCCAAGACACAAGAATTTCTGTGGTGAGGGGCAGCCACAGTCAGCGTGGTTGGTGATGCTCTCTTTGGAGATAGGTTTATGGGAAAATCCTTCACGTTTGTCTTGGCTGACACTCTGTGGTCATATAGTGTACTGCAATGAATTTGGCATGTGGCAGTGACTTTAATGAGATATAATTCACATGCTGCAATTCATCTAGCTCAAGTGTATAGTTCAGTGACTTTTAGCTGTGTAAACATCACCACAATCTAGAAGTTACAGCATTGCCACCACTCCACTAAGATGGTTCATACCTATTTATAGTGAACTAACTTGCTTTTATTTAGCTTCCTGTGATATAAAGAATGGTAAGATATCATTTGTAATTGGGGATTTCATCAAAACTAGGAGAGAATTTTTTTTTTTTTTGGCTGCACCACACAGTTTCTGGGATCTTAGTTCCCTGACCAGGGACCAAACCCATGCCCCTTGCTGTGGAAGGTGGAAGCACAGAGTTTTAATCATTGGACCACCAGGGAAGTCCCCCTGTATTTCATGATGACAGTCTGGAGTTGCAGGAGAGAACCTGCAGCAGCCTGTCATTGGGCCGAGTTCCATGATAAAGGCTGCCCTCGTGTGGCAGCTGTGTCCTCACAAACGACTGGAACCCACAGGTGCGCCCGAGGGGCCAGGTGGGGAAGCTTCAGGGAGACGTTGAGGGTCCCCTGGGACCTTGCATGGTGATCATTCCACCTGGTCAAGTTAAAACAAAGCTGTCTCAGGATACTTGGAGCTTAAACTGAAGTGTTATCTGATCAGACTCTGATCTTATTTCTTCTGGAAACTTAGAGGAAATTTTCTAAAGAAAAAAGGACAAGCCATAGTAAAATGGGAGAAATACTTTGAATTTCTTTGAGCCTTTGATCCTCAGAATTCTCATTTGTTAAATGAGATGCAAAATATGATAGAAATACATAAATTGCCAGATTTATGGAGCATACTTATACTAAAAAATTTTTACTAAATTTTATACTAAAACTTTTTAATCTTAAATTTAAATTTTATTGAGTACCCTGTGTTTTTATTTGCTAAACCTGTCAATAATATATACAAACCTTAGTCATTCTCAAAAAATGTTATGTGGCAATCTGGATAGAAGGGAAGTTTGGGGGAGAATAGATAACATGTGTATGTATGGCCGAGTCCCTTTGCTGTGTACCTGAAACTACTACCACAACATTGTCAAGTGGCTACACTTCAATATAAAATAAAAAGTTTAAAATAGAAAAGATTTCTTATCCACTTGAAAAAAAACCTCATTCTTCAAAAAACGACTGTCATATTTGCTAAAAATGCATATATTCTCTTAATTTTAGTCAGTTATGCCCCCCTCCCCAAACCTTCCTAAGAAAAATGACTATGTTTGAAGAGGAGTTTTAAAGGTAGCACTAGTGGTAAAGAATCAGCCTGCCAGTGCAGGGGACACAAGAGACGGGTTTGATCCCTGGGTCAGGATGATTCCCTGGAGGAGGAAATGGCAACCCACATCAGTATTCTTGCCTGGGGAATCCCATGGGCAGAGGATCCGGCGGGCTACAGTCCATGGGATTGCAGAGTCAAGACAGGAAAGCACACACTATTGCATATTATTATTAAAGAACAGATGAGAGCCTATGAAAATTCCCAAACTGACCACTCAGTTCAGTTTAGTACAGTCGCTCAGTCGTGTCCGACTCTTTGTCACTCCATGAATCACAGCACACCAGGCCTCCCCATCCATCACCAACTCCTGGAGTTCACCCAAACTCATGTCCATCGAGTCCATGATGCCATCCAGCCATCTCATCCTCGGTTGTCCCCTACTCCTCCTGCCCCCAAACCCTCCCAGCATCAGAGTCTTTTCCAATGAGTCAACTCTTCGCATGAGGTGGCCAAAGTACTGGAGTTTCAGCTTTAGCATCCTTCCAAAGAAATCCTAGGGTTGATCTTTAGAATGGACTGGTTGGATCTCCTTGCAGTCCACTAGATGGAGCCAAATTGTTACACAGAAATAACAGCCCATCCCCGGGTCCGCTTAGTCTCAAAGGTACGTCAAAATGAACCCTATTTGAGAATCACTGTTCTGAAAGAAATGAGTTTTTCTTTTAACTTCCTCAAAATAACATAATTAACGTATCCAATTAAAAAAGATATCAAGCAACTTATGCTTTTCAACAAAAGTATGCTTTGCGTTAAACATATCCCATTTGCCATGAATGGAGATGGGGAAGAGAAGGGAGACGGTGCAAATTCACAGGAAATACCCAGGTGACAAGCCCTAAGACTGATGATGTAATGCACTGAACCTAAAACTGCAAACCAGAATCAAATACCAGGAAAACAGTGTAGGAAATCGCCAAGCTCCATACTCTCTACCGGTGGGAGTCCTCTGGGAGTCCTTCCCAGCAGTCCTCTGACTAAAGGGTGAACCAACTGATTTTGCTGCTGCTTCCTCTCACCAGACCTGGAAGAGATGGAATTTTTCTATTTTCCCTTCCTGTTTCAAGGGACTCCCTGGCGCTCTGGTTTAAAGTAAACTTCTGTTTTACCCTTGCATTTTCCCCACAAGATCATTAGTGTTAAAAATCAAGCTCTTCTAACAATGTACCAGCCAGCCTGGGTTTGCCCCTGGAAATACAAAGACAGAGCATTTGGGATTTAGAAAGTTCTTTCTCTTTTGAAAGCCTGATTTGCAAGTTGGTGATCTTAAAAATTCTCATAGCAAAGGCTAGACTGCACAAACATAACATGTTTTTCTTTGTCTTCTAGAAGAATCATAATTCTGCCTGAAACAAATAGATGCTACCAACAGGGCATAGGGAGGTCACGTACATGGAGGTACAGGGAGAGGAGGACATCACCTAATTAAATAATATCCATTACGATTTTTCAGCATGACAGTGAAACCAGCTTTATCAAGTACTTTCTAACACCTGATGTTTAGCCAGTAGTTATTCAGATCCAAACAAACAGAAATGTGTCCTACCTTTAATTTTACTACAAGTTAATCACTGAGGGGATATTGCCTATAAACTTAAATCATACATAATGGCCCATCTCTGGGAACCCTGCCTCCCAGGTTAACATTAACATTAAGCTAAAATACCTTTGTTTAGCTCCCAGGAAACATCCTGACCAGGCCCACCTGTGAATGACTTCAGGGAGAAAGAAGTTAACACAGCCGTTCGGAAGGCTGACGGGAAACAGGAAATGTCTGACTTTACTCCCTCCTTTGTTATAATAAAAGAAGCCTGAATGCTAACTCCAGACAAGCTGCTTATTTGGAACACATCCGTTATTTTTTTTCAGGCTTCTGGCTTTCCTCTTAAAGTTGCTTTTCCTCGCCCCAACAACTCATCCCTTGACGTATTGGTCTATCATGCAGTGAGCAGTACAAGCTTGGACTCAGTAACACATGTACATTCTCAAGTGAGATGGACAAATATCCCTGCTATTCGGAGGTCATCTGTTGGGGCCACTCCAGCCATCCACAAACACTAGAACTAACAGAACAAACAGATGTTCTCTGTTTCTCAGTGGCTGAAGTATCATAGAAGAGACTAAGTGGCAAAAGAATTGTTCTAAAAATTTTTTTCCAAATGACTACCCACTGTTAAAAATTTCAGCACTGTAATAATGAAAGAACTTGCTTGGAAACTGGGGTTGTAACAGTTATGTTTTTGTAGTTAAGTGTTGCATAAAGTTGAATAGTGTTTTGCCATTACACAGCAGAAACTATGCATCTGCAGAAATAAAGAGCAACGAACAAAATGAGAAAAGCAAACGCCATTATTCTGAGTTTATGATAGTAAGGGGGCCAGCCACCGTCACTGGTGTTTCGGTGGAGACTCAAAGGTGGGCAAGGAGTGGGAAAACTTTATAAGATGGAGAAAGGGAGGTTTCAGGTGTGCCTGACCAGAGGCTGGTGGCAGGGGGCAGCTGAGGGTAGATAACCTAGAACCGGGGATCTTACGTGATTGGTTGGGGGTCAGATTTGACTCTCTCTGGTTGGCTTTAAATTGGAAGCAGGGGTAAAATTAGGAAGGTGTGAAAGTTACTAATCAAGCCCTAGCCATCTGAGGCCAGTTGTTACAGAAGTTACTATTTAGCTTCCTGGCTTGTTGCTAGAGACGGCAGTCTTGCTTCCTGTAAGTTTGATTTAAAGGAGGCTGGCTTCTTGGGCTGGTTACTGTAGATAAGGGGTTGGTCTCCCGGGTAGGTGGCTGCAGGTCATGGGTCAACCAATTGCTCTGATGGTCTGGCCATTGGGTTTGTGTACATTCAGTCTCTCCCATTCCATTCCTTAATCTGTAACAGAAAGAGAAACTAAGCGGATACACCCAGATGTTGATGAGAGATCAAAATTAAAATTTTAATCATAATGGGAATTCCCTGGTGGTCCTAAGTTTAGGACTCTGTGCTTCCACTGTATCTATGATTTTATTTCCCAGGCGCCTCACATATATAAGTGGAATCTTAAAATATTTGTCTTTTTGTGACTGGCTTATTTCACTTGGCACAATGTCAAGGTTGGTTCATATGTAGCATATGTCAGAATTTCCTTTCTTCCTTTTGTTAACAGCCCCTCCCTACCTGCTGCTCCCCCTGAGAAAAATTAGGAAAGAGTTAATCTGAGAATAAACAACTCACAGCAGTGCCCTTGTTTCTCTTCACTTAATTTCACCTTTTGGAAACAGGCCTCAATTGCACTCATTTGTAAGGTTGTGTCATAATACATACCTGTTCATGTGCCCACTGCCTAGCATAAAAGAGGGGATATGGGGCTGGTAGGTCTCCCCTGCTAGTCCCCTCAAGATGGTTTTCCCCTGCACCCCATCTTCCCCTACTCAATTTCCTTCTCTCTTCTTTTGACCCTCCTAGGAACTGAGAGAGGGAGGGACCAGGGTGATCTGTTGGTCATGACATGCAGAGGTCATGGCCTGGCGGGGAAAGCCTGAGAGGGAAGAAAACTCACTAGGCCCAGGACAACATAGAGATTCTCAAGGGGAAATTCAGCCTTTATAAGGCTGGAAAATATTCCACTGTAGGTATACACCACATTTTGTTTATCCACTCACTTGTCGACGAACCCTCAGGTTGCTTCCACCTTTTGGCTATTGTAGATGCTGCTGCTGTGAACAGGAATGTACAAAAATCTTTTTGAAACCCTGCCTTCAAATTTTGAGGGAGAGTATACTCAGAAGTAGGATTGCTCAGTCATACAATAATTCTATTTTTATTTTTGGGGAATTCCTCTGGAGAAGGACATGGCAACCCACTTCAGTATTTTTGCTTGGAGTATCCCATGGACAGAGGGGTCTGGCAGGCTATGAGGTTGCAAGAGTCGGACACAACTTAGCAACTAAACCACCACCACACTAGTTTATATAGCAGCTGCACCAGTTTACATTCCTACCAGCAGTGCACAAACACGTTTCTTACTCCTGAGTTTGATTTCCTGGTGTGCTGGTCTGGAGTAGATTGCTTATTTAGTCACTAAGTCGTGTTTGACTCTTTTGCGACCCTCTGAACTGTAGCCTGCCAGGCTCCTCTGTGCATGGGATTCTGGGGCAAGAATACTGAGTGGGTTGCCCTCCTACTCCAGGGGATCTTCTTGACCCAGGAATCAAACCCACATCTCCTGCACTGGCAGGTAGATTCTCTACCACTGAGCCATGTGGGAAGCCTGTGGATCAGAAGCAGTGAATTAGAAGGGACCAGCGGGTGAAATAATAATGTGTCATCTGACTGAGAAAGAAGAATTCTAAGAAGCAAAACTAGCACTGGATTATTACAATATTCAATAATGTATATTTAATGATGCTTTGGAATGTAATGAAGAACTTAAATTATGTCTGATTTCCCATTTACAAGGAAGCAGATATCTATATACATTTTAGAAAAACAGCCACTGATAAATATGTAAGTACTGAAGCGTTTGATTATATTATGATGTCTGAAATGAAGAGTGCTATCAAAAATGGTGAAACTTTTCAAAGGCTCCTTAAGGAGATCTTTTCATCTACCCAGGAAGTTTACTTAAATGGCCTGGACCCCTTCCTATAATGCCACATCAGTGAGACATTGCTGTTTCCGTGTGTAATGATCATATAGAGGCACTCCCTGGTGGCTCAGACGATAAAGCGTCTGCCTGCGGCGCGGGAGACCCGGGTTTGATCCCTGGGTTGGGAAGATCCCCTGGAGAAGGAAATGGCACCCCACTCCAGTATTCTTGTCTGGAAAATTCCATGGATTGAGGAGTCTGGTGGGCTACAGTCCATGGGGTCGCAAAGAGTCGGACACGACTGAGCCTGCCAGGCTCCTCTGTGCATGGGATTCTGGGGCAAGAATACTGACTGAGAGGGTTGCCCTCCTCCTCCAGGGGATCTTCTTGACCCAGAAATCAAACCCACATCTCAGGGGCCTTTTCAAATTTAAATCATGATGTAACAAGGACATGCACTAAGCCAAAATGATATTTTCAGCTAATGGTGTTTGTATGGTAGTGAAATGTTTATTGATTAAGGGAAGCACTAATCCGTTGAGTTGGGAAAACATTCTCCAAACCATTGGAGAACGACAGGTCTAACAGATAATTACCATTTGGGGGTGTATATTGAACTGTCTTAGGTACAGAGGACTAGGAGTCTGAGAGAAGTGAGGAGGTGACATATGGCCGAGAAGGGTCATGACCTAGTTATGACACACAAGGGACATTATTACAGTGTGTGGGCTGCACGTGGTAAGAGGGGGTGGTCAGAGAGAGGTGTGTCCTTTATCCTGGGCAAGCCAGGCCTGGGGTCCTGGGGATGCAGGGTGAGCTGGGAGGCAGATGAAATGGTTGTCAGAAAGCTTAGTCAGGGCTCACCATCAAAGTCAAGGTTAGGGAATCCAGAGTAACCTGAACAGAAGGTACTGTGACTGAGACTAAATAAGTCACTGACGGTTAATGGGCTTCCCAGGTGGCACAGTGGGAAAAGAATCCACCTGCCAAAGCAGGCGATGTAGGAGATTCGGGTTTGATCCCTGGGTTGGGAAGATCCCCTGGAGTAGGAAATGGCAACCCACTCCAGTATTCTTGCCTGGAAAATTCCATGGGCAGAGGAGCCTGGCGGGCTATAGTCCATGGACTCACACAGTTGGGCATGACTGAACACTGTGCCCTGAAAGTTAAAACGGCAGAGGTGTGTGGGGACATCTCACATAATGAGGTTGTGCGTGCCCGTTTTTTTTTCTTTTTAATGTTTTCCCATCTTGAAATGAGAAAAGTGCTGTCCTTTGTCTGCCCCACATCCTGGCCCCTTTGTGAAGTCAGCTGTGTTGTCAATTCACTGGGCAGTGAGCCCAACGTCCCTTCAGTCACATCATGTCAGGAGCTGAACTGGGACTGGAATTCCCTGCCCTGAAGCTTTCTGCCACCAGGTGAGCCTTGGTCCTGTTATTTTCCAGTGCTAAACATCTTCTCCTTCCTAGAAAAAGCTTTTGTTTCTAATCAATGTGTTACGTCTTAGTGGGCAGTGGGCTGTGAAGCCTGGAGGGTAGCAAACTCAGTCAAAATTGCAGGTTAGTACACTGGTTTCCTCAGCAATGTTAGGAGGTGGCCTGAAATTAAGGTGACTTGGCTTTTGAAAAGTCTTTTTTAGAGACACTAGAATTTTGGTGGCTGGCACTGAGACTTCTATTCAGTACAGATTCCATACTAACCAATAATCCTTGGCTGGACTGATGACTTCTTTCTAGGTGAAGGTATTCATCTGTTTTACAGGCAATGAAGCAATGGCTTTTGCATGTACATTTGACACTTCAGTGAATATTTCAGAAAATCACTAAAATATAAGACTACTGAGATTGCTTATGTTATTTAAGGCTTTTAAAAAATTAACTGGATTGGTAGGGGATGAATCTTGGCCACATTTTCTCTTTCCACTCTTAAGTTCCCTTATTCACTAGTTGTATCTTTAAACCTAAGTTACCACTCGTTGGTTACAAACAGTTCACGGCATTAAAGTATTCTAGAACGATCTGCAAACAAGTGGAGTTTAGGATGTATACTTACAATGAACCGCAAGGTGGAGTGGGCTCCTCTCTTACTTCCTAACTCACCTCAATGGTAGAGACAGTAACCTTGGAGCTTTGTTCTACGGATAAATGAAGCACTTTACGTTGGTCCAGGTTAAGTTGCTATCAGAGTCAATACTTCCTCTGTAGCTGGTTACCATCAAATTTTCCAGGGGCCTATTTTGGAGAGGGAGGGGTCACTGGAAAATAAAGTGACAGGAAGAGCACTGGTGGCACAACAAAGGGTCTTGGTTATCCCACAACGGCCTTACAAACGTCAGCAGCTGCCATGGAAACCGGCCACCAGGTGGCTGGAGCCGACACACTCTGAGCAGGTACTTAGCCTGAGCTTGGGGCCATTTTCCTTCTTTTGACCAAAGGTCCACGTCCTGGGTTAACTTGGCTCAGTGTTTTCTGTCTTCTAGGAGGTGATTCAGGGAGTTGTGCAAATGACTGGTTTGTGTAATTATGGCTCCCTGATTGAGTTGAGGTGGTTTCTTTTTATAAGCATATATTTATAAATTATTTGAGCTGACAGTGATATTGCTCATGTTTTCAATATTGTGATTCCTTTCAAAATTCTGCTTAAAAATACCCAGCTTCTATAGCTAAAAAGTTCGAAGAGCATTGACTAATAAGCCATCCCCCCAAGTTTCATATTTACTTCTCTACAACAACCAAAACCTTCAACAGCAATTATAGAGATGAAGGAAAAAAAATTCCCAAGTACTTCTGTCTGCTCAGAGAGCAGGGTGGGGTTAGCTGATCCAGCTGGAAGCTTTCTAAGAAGGCTGAGTGTTCAAGGACAGGGTCTCAGGCTGCACTGCTTGCCTCCCCTCACCCCCTCCAGCCCCACACCTGGGCCAGATCCATGTGATAAAGTACCTCTGCATTCAGACTTCCAAGGGCTACATCACAGCAGATGCTGGGGCTAAAGGCATGGGTTTTTCCTGAATAATGCTTCTCAACCTCACTGCTTTTGTTCAGGAGGGCTGAGTTCCACAGAAGTAACAAGGCTCCCCTCTTTTCAAGTCTGGACCTAGTCCTAAGCAGTCATTCCTAAACCACTTCACAAAGAGGAAAGGAGAGAAGCAAGGCTCACTAGAATGGGTCTCTTTTCCACTCGAAACATCTGCAGAACCCTCTCTCATTATTCCAATCTGCTTTCCTGAGCTCCTCCTGTTCAGTGATTCCTGGAGGTGGGGCAGAAGGGTGATCTTGCAGACAAGATCCCTACTTTGGCCATTTCTTAGTAGTGTGACCTTCCACAGATTTAATGATCAGAATTAGTGTCTTTATTTGTAAAATGGAGGATAAAAGCATAGGCTTGGTAGTAAAAACAAACAAAAAACCTTAGTATCCAGCAGGTGTTCAACAAATGACACCTTTCACCATCATATTGGCACCATTTCTCTGTAGTGTGACCTTCCACAGGTTTAATGATCAGCATTAAGGTTTACTGATCAGCATTAATGTCTTTATTTGTAAAATGAAGGACAAAAGCATACGCTTGGTTTTATATATATATATATAAACAACCAACTTCAGAGAAGACAATGGCAACCCACTCCAGTGTTCTTGCCTGGAGAATCCCAGGGATGGTGGAGCCTGGTGGGCTGCCGTCTATGAGGTCGCACAGAGTCGGACACGACTGAAGTGACTTAGCAGCAGCAGCAGCAAACAACCAACTTAGTATGTATGCACCAGGTGTTCAATAAGAGATGACTTTCATCATCATCTTGGCACCACACTGCTTCTGTGGCCTTTCCTGGAACCCTTACCACATGTCAAGCAGGAGTCATTTCTGTCTTGAGGATTTTCATGTGCATGTGATGTTTTGGTGGGAGGGGGTTGGCACTCTGGAAAATCACTGATGAGGACTTCGTACTTATCTTTCCTTTCCAGGCCTGCGGACCCAAAGTCATATCCTGAATAAGCCCCGCAGATGCATTGTTAAGGGGAATATGGCAGGAACATTAGAGGAGGTGGGATGGGGGCGGGTAGTGCAGAAAAGTCGCTGTAGACCAGCAGCTGTCCATCACTGGGCAATAGCCTGTGGCCGCCTTACCCCTGGTGGTGTCTGCGCACTCCCCCAGATGGTATTCTCAGTTGACACTGCCATTCTCTTCTGGCAATGACCCTTCAGCATGGAAAGCTTGCAGAAGTCATGCTGTCCAGATCATATAGTAACCATGCACCGCAGCCCTGAAAATCTGAATATTCACTGACTTGCAGTTAGATTCCAGTCAAACTTGCCTGGGAAGCAAAAGGGTCGGAACTGCCTTAATAAAGAGAAGGCATTTCATCCTGTCACTACCTCCGTACCTCTATGCGACTGCAGTTCTTTAGAACTTTCCCTCCTCATCTTGGCGTTAGCACTTTGCTGTCAATCATTTTCCCAGTGCTACTGACCTGGGCCCTTGGACTCTTTAATCAATAGACATTGACAAGAGGCCAGATGAGAATTTCCGGCAAGGTTTTATGGGGGCTCACACTGCAGCACAAGGGAACAAAGGCAAGAATCAGGTGGCCTTGCCCACCTGCTCCTTCACAAAGTGCCCCCTGGGTCCTTAGATGGGGTGATGGCGGGAATGGATCTGCAGTCCATGGCTCAGATAGTCCGTCCATCCTCCTTGGCGGTGCCATATGCATGAATTGTGCAGTTTTTTGCTTTCTGCATTAGCACTTCAGAATGGCAGACCTGCCAACTACTGCCACCAGGAAGGGTGTGTAGTGGTCGACATCGCCCTGCTGCAAGGCGTGAGGTTGTTTTTAATCACTTGTGGTTAACGTATGGCCTTCAGCACCATGTTGTTTAAGGAAGCTTCACCCCTTGGTCAGTCTACGAATGCCAGCTTCCTGTTCAAGGAGGCGCTGTCCAGGGGCAAGTGTCCTGGCAGATGACCCAGGCTCCCAGCTGATCTCATTTTCCTTTGAGGGGTTCTACACCCTTTGTTCTTAAGGGTCAAGGAGCCGAATGTCACTTCTGGAGCTTCTTCCTGCTGAGACCCTAGCCTAGCTGAGAGGTGCAGAAGTCCCTTGCTGACTCTTCCAAAGACCTACAGGGACAAGGGTCACCTTCTAGGACTTAAATCCTTGGGTTTAAACCTTCTAGGACTTAAATCCTTGGGTTTAAACCTTCTAGGGTTTAAATCCTTGGGCCATCAGGAGCCTCACTTGGAACTGCTGAAGCATGGAAGACACAAATCTAACTGAACATTAAACAGGCAAGCTCTGAATGACAGAACTATGGCCACTAGAGGGCCCAGGAGAGGCAGGAACCAAGGAATGTAACAGGATGAAAACTTTGGGTCCCATATAGTTTGGGCAGTGGGGTAGCTGAACCCATGTAGCCATCTAACTTGTTCATAAATTTCCTGAGTATTTCCTTCAACTTCCTCTGAGTTGTTGATGCATGTTCTACAAGTGTTGTTAATCATGGCATAAATACCCCCTTGTTCATCCAGAAGATGATCCAGGGTTATTGTCAAACACATTGGCTAAGAATCTGGGGACTCTTAGAGACCCCTTAAAGGCATCACCAGTTTTTTTTTTTTTTTTTTTTTTGCTGCACCAGGCATATCTTGCAGGATTTTAGTTCNTCCAGGGTTATTGTCAAACACATTGGCTAAGAATCTGGGGACTCTTAGAGACCCCTTAAAGGCATCATCAGTTTTTTTTTTTTTTTTTTGCTGCACCAGGCATATCTTGCAGGATTTTAGTTCCCTGACCAGGGATTGAACCTGCACCCTTGGCAGTGAAAGCATGGAGTCCTGACCACTGGAGCACCGGGGAATTCCCATCACCGTTTTCTGAGA
The DNA here is from genome assembly GCA_006410875.1 of Neotragus pygmaeus. Lineage (NCBI taxonomy): Eukaryota > Metazoa > Chordata > Mammalia > Artiodactyla > Bovidae > Neotragus > Neotragus pygmaeus. The sequence goes on along the minus strand of SJYV01054512.1, from coordinate 395,093 downwards.
CCAGGTTTTCTATGGCCTGTGTGAGGTTTCTTAAGATTGTTTCATGATAGGCAAAACTCCCCAAGGGGCAGCCAGACCTATGGCCGCCCCAATCCCTGCCAGGACTAATCTGAGTGCCCAGTTATGTCTGTTTTGAGAGGTGGCATTATTATATGCAGTGGTGCTTAGCCCTTTAGTGCCCAATCGGCCTAAAGTGCATTCTCCTCGGAAGTGAACATTGTCTAGGCATGGGTAGGCCATTGCTCGGAGAGGCCAGGAGAAGGAGGAATTTGGGCTCCCTTCAAAGGGTAGTTTATTCTGCGGTGGACCACAGAGGAATAGATATCCGGCAGGGGTACAAGCTTGGCGGGGTGAAGTAGAATTAAACCATCGACGTAAAAGGGCGCCCCAGCGAGGCGCATTACTACACCTAGGGGACAAAGGCCCTCCATCTAGTGGTCCCCCAGCTAGTTCTGAGTTTTCCTCTATTTCCTCCTCATCGCTGAAAGCAGAGGGGGTCTGATAGGTGAGCCTCCAGGCCGGGGCTGCTGTTCCTTTCCAGTGCGTACAAGATGTGTTGGGCTGGGTGCCTGGGGAGAGCAGAGATGAGTCCACACACCAGTGAGTCTGGTTAGGGGTGCAGGAGGAGCTCAGCGTGGAAAATGACATTGGATAAATAGACAGCGAGCTTCCTGCATCGATAAGGCAGGCATCTGTCTGGCAGGGGCAACAGGGTTTTCCTTGCCCTGTGCAGAGAAAGGGCCGCTTGATCCAGAGACCCGTTTGGTTCCAACGGTCTGTAAGCTCTACACACCCCATTTCCTCGTGGTCTTCAAGATCCACTATTAGGAGCAGCGTGTTCCTAATTGGTTCAGAAGTCAGGGTGAGATTGACATCCTCATCTACAGGCACAATCTGGAGATGAGGAACCCCCTCTTGTGGGTGGGGATGACAGGTCCAACTGGAGAGATTATTTCCTGAGGCCAACATGCTGGAGAAGTTGATGACTGAGTTCTCCCTCCAGGCTCTCCTCTCCTCGTTGTTCTGTCCCCAACCCCTCCTTAGGAGAAGGGCCAGGAGAAGGGTCCATGTTTCCCATCCTGTCATTGGTTCTGGTCTTCTAGACGCCGAGGGTCCAAAAAAGCTGCTTATCCGGGGGTGGCTGAGCAAACCAGGAGTATGTGAGCGAAAATGCAATGACAAAATTCGCAACCAGAAGTCCAGCCTAATGCATCACTTTTTACTCATGTGTTAGTGGTGCTTTTCTTCTGCATAAGTATCTCAGGTCTTCAACTGGCTCACAGGTGTGTTCTTCCGCTGTAGCCTGTGGGGTTTTTGGAGGCAAGAGATTTAATCTAGTTAAATGTAACTAACTAGGTATTCCTTGTAGTTCACTGGTAGTGAGGGTAGCTAAGATTACTCCACAGAGGCGCTTTTATTTTGGTAGCTGATCTTCAGGGGATTCTCTCCAAGTTTTAAGAACTTGGTCCCCAAACTTAACTCAAGGAAGCTGCCCCCTCTGTTGTATCCCTAGTGGGCACTGGTGGTGCCTTGTTGGCGCTAGCCAAGGCTGCTTTGTGAACTTGTTCCAGGTTAACAGTACATTGTAGGCACTGGCTCAATTCCTCACACCGGTGGTAAGGAAGGGCCTCTGCTAGTTCATGTCAAATGGGCTAAACTTCAGGATACCCTGGGGGCTGTGTTCACCCTGAGGAGTGCAAGAGGAACCAGGGCTCATGAGTCTCTTGGCAAAGTTTTGTTACGGTTTTCTTTAAAGTGTGGTTCATTTTTTTCTACTTTTTCCTGAAGATTGGAGGTGCCAAGAGGTGTGTAGATTATAGCTAATCCCCAAGGTGTTTGTTAGGCCTTCCTTTGCTATGAAGGAGGGCCCATTATGGCTCTGGAGAGATTTTAGAAGTCCAAACCAAGTAACTGTCTCCTTTAAGAGAGACTCACAGACTTCAGTGGCCTTTTCAGATTGAATGAGGAAGGCTTCCACCCATCCTGTTAAAAGTATTGATGGACACAGAAAGATACTTTTATTCTGATTGTGGGGGCATCTGGGTGAAGTTCAATTGCCAGTCTTCTCCCAGGTCTGTCCATCGGTGTTGAACTGGCTTGAGTAATGAACCAGGGATTGCATGGGCTTGCAGATTACAGGGATACAAATCACAAGCAAGGGTCACTTGCTTTATTGTTCCTTTAAGACCCTTTACTGTAAAAGTCCTTAGTATCAAGTTCCATAGTGCACTCCTACAGGTGGTGGCATCATATGAACCCAAGAAGCCTTCATTGTTAGGCTCCAGGGATAAGAAACTTGTCATCCTTTCTATACCAGCTTGTTCTAGCTTTCTTATAGTCCCATTTTTCAGCATCTTCTTGTTCCTGCAGGGAATACTGGGGAAGGCAGGCCAGTTCAGGGTGGGGAGACAATCACTAGGGCCATGATTTGGTCATGCTCTGCAACTGCACTGAGTGTTTAGGGACTTGATCAGCTTTGTTCTTTCTTTGAGTTATAAAGGACCTGTCCTTCTGATGGCCCTTACAGGGAATAACTGCCGCCTGGGTCAGGAACTGCAGTGCTTCTAAAAGAGCCAAGATTAAATCTTCATGTTTTATGGCAGAATCTCTAGCAGTTAACATTCCTGTCTCTCTCCAAATGGCAGCATGAGTGTGTACATATCACATGGAATCCATATTTAGAATCAGTAAAAATATTTTTCTGGGCTGAAGTCTGGGTGCTGGGGCCTTGGCTTCGATGATTTTATATAAGCTAACTATGTGTGCTGTGCTTAGTCTCAAAGTTGTGTCTGGCCAGGCTCCTCTGTCCATGGGGATATCTAGGCAAGAAGGGGATCTTCCCAACCCAGGGATTGAACCCAGGTCTCTAGCACTGCAGGCGGATTCTTTACCATCTGAGCCACCAGGGAAGCCCTAACTATAGCAGCCTGCCATTTGGATTCCCATCTCTATAAACTACTCTCATCAATGAACCGTTCAGCTTCAGGGTTGTCATGGGGTTCATCCAGAAGACTGGATCTGACAGAATAAGTTTGTTTTACTGTCTCTGTACACTGATGCAATGAATTTCCATTTTCAACAGCTGGGAGAAGTGTTGGGTTTAGGCTTGGCACACCTTTAAAGTAATATCAGGGGCATCCATTAGAAGAGCCTGGTATTTTGCTAACCTTCCTCTGTTCACCAATGGTATCTTTTGGCTTCTCACACAGATTGCACTTGATGAAGGGTTAATTCATCTAGATGTTGTCCCAGCGTGAGTTTGTAAGCCTCACTGACCAGTAGGGCCATGCTGCTAACGCCTGAACGCAGCTGGGGCATCCTAAAGCTACTGAGTAGAACTGTTCTGAAAAGTAAGCCACTGGCCATCGACTTGCTTCCAATTTTTGGGTCAGGACTCCTAGTGCTATCCTTGCCCTCTCATGGATAGGGTGAAGGGTTTGTCTAAATTTGGAAGCCCCAGTGCTGGTGCTTTGCTCAACTCAGTCCTTTAAGAGTCTCAAGGTGCTATTGGTGCTCCCTACTCCACTGAAAGGGTTCCCTTTGTCCCTTCAGAGCTTCATACATAAGGCCATGCTTGGAATCCAGATACAGCAGAACCCAGACAATTCCGAGAAAGCCTCGGAGTTGTCTCTTTGTGGCTGGAGGTAGTAATGCACGAACTGCTGTTTTCTGATCTATGGCCAGGGCGTCGAAACAAACCCTAAACATTGAACTTGTTGTAAAAGCTCAGGCTTTGTTGAGGAGACTTTAAATCCCTTTTCTGCCAGGAAACTTGGGACCTTAACAGTATTCTGTTCTGAATCTTGCTTTATTTCACAACTTATTAATGGTCGGACATGAGTTTCAGCAAACTCCGGGAAAGAGTGAAGGACAGGGGAGCCTGGTGTGCTGCAGCCCATGGGGATGCAAAGAGTCGGACACGATTTAGTGACTGAACACCAATTAATAGGTCATCAATATACTGGAACACAGTGTTCCACATTACAGGCTCAGTTCCATAAGTTCTTTTGGTAACGCATTTCCAAAGAGATGAGGGCTCTCCAGAAAGCCCCAGGGAACACCGTCCAAGTGCTTCCAGGGTATCAAGTTCCCTCCGTTCAAAGGCAGAAAGATTTGAGAGTCTGGATGAAGGGGGACAAAGAACATGCATCCTTGAGGTCTAGGAGAGAGAAGTACTGAGCACCCCCTGGCATTTAGGTGAGTTGGGTGTATGTATGGGTTTGGCACCAATGGATGAATTGGGTGGATAACCCATAAGCCTTGTACAAACCGGGGCCAAAACATACCCCTGTGAGGCTTTTTGGATGGGAGAATTCGAGTGCTGTAACAGGACTGACTGGGCTCAGTGGGCCTGTGTTTTAGGAATTTGGTGAGCAGAGAAGCAGTTAGATCTGCGACACCTCCTCCCTGCCAAGGTCTCAGGCTTTAAAAGATAGTGCCTCTATGAGGGGTATTTTCCCACAGGCTTGACCTCTATTTCCATCCGGGGAACAGGTTTTACCTTTCCTGGTACCGATATGGTTCAAACCACAGGATCCACCTGTACCCTAATTACTTGGGGAATGTTTTCATGACCAATGGGTGGGGCATCTGGGGCTACTAACAAATGCATTCTCTGTTCTGATTTTCTGTCTTCTTGGCTCTCACCTGGTTCTAAGAGTATACTAGCTCCCAGTTTATTTAGCAAATCTCTTCTGAGGCGGGGAAGAGGCCACTCAGGCATATACACAAAAGAATGAGATGAGATGACACCAGCTGCAAACTCACAAGTAAAGGGGAGGGGGTGTAAATCGTCTTACGTTTGGCCGCCCATCAATCCCCAGTTAGTACAGTCGCGTTAGAGACGCGGGTGGGCTGGGGACGGCACAGCCGGGCAAGTCAGAACAAGGACACACACCACTTATTCCAAAAACGGCAACAATACACTTTAGACATGGAGCTTTTAAAATACGGACTAACAAAAAGACAGAAGGGGAAGCACAAGTTTAAAAAAGAATAAACTCGTCCAGAATTAGACAATATCATGTTTACAGAGCCTCTGGCAAGCTGTACACACATTGCGGATGCCGAGTATTTGCTCCCTTTTGTTACCAGTTAGCACCTGCGTCGACACGTCGTGTTTCTGGGCCTCAGTTTCCTCGTATGGAGAATGGGGTCACGCCAGGTTCCACCCGCTAAAGCATTCTGTCCCCGGTTTCAGGATGCCTTCCTCGGCCACTTGGAAATGGGGGAAAGGGTTGTTTCAGCTGCCTTATTTTGTCCTTCCGAGAGGCGAGGGGGCAGTGCTGCCGTGTGTGTGTNGGTGAGGCGGGCGGGCGGGGGTCCCTCTGATTCCTCAGACGCCCCGCGCCGCCTGCGCGCTCGCCCCGCACCCCGCGCCCCGCCCGGCGGCCGTTGCTCTCGGCCGGTTACCGCGAGCGGACCGGGCTCTTCGCCCCGGAGAGCGGGCCGGGGCGGGGTCCAGGCCGGGCTCCGGCTGTCTGTCCGGCGGAGCTGCCTGTCGAGTTGCGCGCAGAAGGGTGAGCTTATCTGTATCCCGAGAGGCGAAGGAGATGGGGACCCTGGGCATGGCCGAGGACTGAATGCCTGGGTCGGCTCCCCGGAAACTCGCAAATTGAGCCCACTTGCTGGCCCTGACCACATTTCTTTAAAAAAACAAAACAAAAAACAAACAAACAAAAATCCCCACAGCCCTCCTCGCAAAATATCAACAAAAAGGATTTTGGGTGGGGGAATGTTGAGAGATTGCAGTCAAATAACGTCACCTGAATTCTTTAACATTTTTTTTTTCTTTACAGTATTATCGCAGTGATTTGCAGACAGCTTTGGAATAAGTACCCTTGTTTTTGCTTGAGGTTGAATTACAGTCCTGTGAATTTATGAGTGATTTCAATGACTTCTGGACTAGGATTTGTAAAGGAAGTTGAAAGACTGATCGCTGCTTCTAGTAATGATTGTTGATTTTATTGGCCTTACAGTATTTTATTAGTACTGTTTTATCAATAAGCTTATGTGATTTAATATCTAGCAGATGGGTAGTTTATGCATCAAACAGTTTGTGTAATTTTCAACTTAAAAAATTTGAAATTGGAAATATATTTTTATGAAATCTTGACTTTTTTTTAAACCATCAATTCTTTTCACAGTTGATGTGGTTGAACTAATTTGAAAAAATTTTCTTGTGTGAATGAATTGGCTCTGTCATAATTCATTCTTGTCACTTTTAGAATGGCGCATTCCATCTAGTATGCAGAGCCAAATTTAAACTCTGCCATGGGGAAGAATTTTTTCATTGTTTGGCGTCATTTAATTTGTAAATAGTAAATTCATCTTTTTAGAACAACTTTATTAAATGGGTACCATATGTAAAGAGAGACTAATAAAATATTTGGTTTATAGTAGACAGTAAGTTAGGATTCAGTGTGACATTTCTAATGGTGTTATTTTAACTTCCATTATGTTAACCTGGGCTTCCCTGGTTGTCTGGGTGCATGGGTGCTAAGTCGATTCAGTCCTGGCTGACTCTTTGTGACCCCATGGAGTGTAGCCAGCCAGGCTCCTCTGTCCATGGGATTGTCCAGGCAAGAATACTGGAGTGGGTCACCATTTCCTTCTCCTGGGGATTTTCCTGACCCTGGGCACAAACCCGCATTTCTTGAGTCTCCTGCATTGGCAGGAGGGTTCTTTACTACTAGTGCCAGCTGGGAAGCCCTCCCTGGTAGCTCGGTGGTAAAGAATCCCTGGGTGGGGAAGATCCCCTGGAGAAGGAAATGACAACCGACTCCAGTATTCTTGCCTGGGAAATCCCATGGACAGAGGAACATAGTGGGCTATAGTCCATGGGATCGAAAAGAGTGGGACATGAATGACATGACTTAGCACACATGCACAGCAGAAAGGTATTAAGTCCCACTTGTCTTGATCACTTCTGTGGTGCCAAGCACCTGAAAGAAGTTGCCAGCATGTAATAAAGACTGAATAACTATGGTATTATAAAGCAGTGAATGACTTTGTTGTAGAATATCGTTACTCATATATATTGTTGAAACATATATTGTTGGAAATAACTTCTCCCTTGGGTTGTGCCCTGCTATTGGGTAGAGACATTGTTTTAAATAATGGATTAAAGTAATACAAAGAAAAGAAAGACTCGCCTTTCTTAGGCCCAGGCTGCATGCTGTTATGACTATGATAAGGAAAGGGGAAAATAAAAGTAACTGCAGTCAGCTATTTGGCAATAAGGTATAGAAGGATTTTGCCAGAAAAATGTAGAATGATGTGTGTTCTTTCATTTGGAAGAAGTCTAGGTTTTGGTCATCATTTGTTTTTGAGAAAACATTTGGAAGATCATCAGGTCTTGTTTTGGAGCTTTGGGATGGTTTGAGAGACTAGAAGAGCAAGTTAGGAGGATTTCTCATCTGGGCTGTAGTGTCTTCGTGCCCCAGAACCCACTGGTTATGATGCTAATTTAAACCCAGAAGTCCTCATTCACTATTTAAATAATGTTTTCTGTGTCTACCGCATTCAGTCAATAATACTTGTAGTATTACCTATTCAGCTGTTCTCAGTGATTTTAGTTAGACCAGAAATCTAGGACTGGGCTTTGGCATGAGTATATGTAAATCTCTCAAGGTGATTCTGAGATGCTGCTGGTTTGAAAATCACTGGCTGGGGTGAGTCTTGGAATTGTCATTGTTGTTCAGAGGCATTTTCCATGGGAACTCATTGTGTCAGAAGCTGACAGAAGAGAATAGATTTGTTTAAGTTGTAGTGTATAGATATGTATATATATATTTGTATTTTAACTTCTGATTGTTAGACGATTAAACTTTTAAAAACTGCGTCTCAAGAGTTCTTAATTTTAGTACATAACAAAAGCTGAAGTGCCTAAGTACCATATTTCTTCTGTCCTGAAAGACCTTGCAGTAAGCTAGACTTGGAAGATTCAGAGAAATTCATAGAGCTTGGTTAGGTTAGTTTCTTTAGAGCACCAAGGATACTAGGTTCACGTTTCCACACCCAAATACAGCAGGTAATGTTTGTCTGTAGAATTTCAGTGATTGTATTAGGCTTCCACGATGCCCAAGGTGAACGCGCTCCTTTTATATTTACTGTACGGTATCCACTGGAGGAGGGAATGGCTACCCACTACAGTATTGTTGCCTGGAGAATCCCATGGACAGAGGAGCCTAGAGGGCTACAGCCCATGGGGTTGCAAAGAGTCAAACATGATTGAGCAGTTGACAAACAATGTTAGGTTATTCCTGTCTTAGAAATTTATGTTAGACTTATTAGGTAAGAAAATGAATGAGATACTAAATGAAATAAATGTTACTAAGTGAATGTTTGAGAGTCCCTTGGACTGCAAGGAGATCCAGTCAGTCCATTCTAAAGGAGAGCAGTCCTGGGTGTTCTTTAGAAGGACTGATGCTAAAGCTGAAACTCCAATACTTTGGCCATCTCATGCGAAGAGTTGACTCATTGGAAAAGACTGATGCTGGGAGGGATTGGGGACATGAGGAGAAGGGGATGACAGGATGAGATGGCTGGATGGCATCACCGACTCGATGGACATGAGTTTGGGTGA
>SJYV01054512.1:341696-386160 GCA_006410875.1 Neotragus pygmaeus | reverse complement strand
GGGCCGGGGCGCCAGTCATGCGGAACACCGCCTCGTGCTGCGTGCCGTCCAGCCCCAAGCTCCGCAGGAATGCCCACTCGCGGCTGGAGTCCTGCCGGCCCGACGCCGACCTGAGCCGCGAGGACACGGGCTGCAACCTGCAGCACATCAGCGACCGGGAGAACATCGACGGTGAGGCGGGCGGGCGGGGGTCCCTCTGATTCCTCAGACGCCCCGCGCCGCCTGCGCGCTCGCCCCGCACCCCGCGCCCCGCCCGGCGGCCGTTGCTCTCGGCCGGTTACCGCGAGCGGACCGGGCTCTTCGCCCCGGAGAGCGGGCCGGGGCGGGGTCCAGGCCGGGCTCCGGCTGTCTGTCCGGCGGAGCTGCCTGTCGAGTTGCGCGCAGAAGGGTGAGCTTATCTGTATCCCGAGAGGCGAAGGAGATGGGGACCCTGGGCATGGCCGAGGACTGAATGCCTGGGTCGGCTCCCCGGAAACTCGCAAATTGAGCCCACTTGCTGGCCCTGACCACATTTCTTTAAAAAAACAAAACAAAAAACAAACAAACAAAAATCCCCACAGCCCTCCTCGCAAAATATCAACAAAAAGGATTTTGGGTGGGGGAATGTTGAGAGATTGCAGTCAAATAACGTCACCTGAATTCTTTAACATTTTTTTTTTCTTTACAGTATTATCGCAGTGATTTGCAGACAGCTTTGGAATAAGTACCCTTGTTTTTGCTTGAGGTTGAATTACAGTCCTGTGAATTTATGAGTGATTTCAATGACTTCTGGACTAGGATTTGTAAAGGAAGTTGAAAGACTGATCGCTGCTTCTAGTAATGATTGTTGATTTTATTGGCCTTACAGTATTTTATTAGTACTGTTTTATCAATAAGCTTATGTGATTTAATATCTAGCAGATGGGTAGTTTATGCATCAAACAGTTTGTGTAATTTTCAACTTAAAAAATTTGAAATTGGAAATATATTTTTATGAAATCTTGACTTTTTTTTAAACCATCAATTCTTTTCACAGTTGATGTGGTTGAACTAATTTGAAAAAATTTTCTTGTGTGAATGAATTGGCTCTGTCATAATTCATTCTTGTCACTTTTAGAATGGCGCATTCCATCTAGTATGCAGAGCCAAATTTAAACTCTGCCATGGGGAAGAATTTTTTCATTGTTTGGCGTCATTTAATTTGTAAATAGTAAATTCATCTTTTTAGAACAACTTTATTAAATGGGTACCATATGTAAAGAGAGACTAATAAAATATTTGGTTTATAGTAGACAGTAAGTTAGGATTCAGTGTGACATTTCTAATGGTGTTATTTTAACTTCCATTATGTTAACCTGGGCTTCCCTGGTTGTCTGGGTGCATGGGTGCTAAGTCGATTCAGTCCTGGCTGACTCTTTGTGACCCCATGGAGTGTAGCCAGCCAGGCTCCTCTGTCCATGGGATTGTCCAGGCAAGAATACTGGAGTGGGTCACCATTTCCTTCTCCTGGGGATTTTCCTGACCCTGGGCACAAACCCGCATTTCTTGAGTCTCCTGCATTGGCAGGAGGGTTCTTTACTACTAGTGCCAGCTGGGAAGCCCTCCCTGGTAGCTCGGTGGTAAAGAATCCCTGGGTGGGGAAGATCCCCTGGAGAAGGAAATGACAACCGACTCCAGTATTCTTGCCTGGGAAATCCCATGGACAGAGGAACATAGTGGGCTATAGTCCATGGGATCGAAAAGAGTGGGACATGAATGACATGACTTAGCACACATGCACAGCAGAAAGGTATTAAGTCCCACTTGTCTTGATCACTTCTGTGGTGCCAAGCACCTGAAAGAAGTTGCCAGCATGTAATAAAGACTGAATAACTATGGTATTATAAAGCAGTGAATGACTTTGTTGTAGAATATCGTTACTCATATATATTGTTGAAACATATATTGTTGGAAATAACTTCTCCCTTGGGTTGTGCCCTGCTATTGGGTAGAGACATTGTTTTAAATAATGGATTAAAGTAATACAAAGAAAAGAAAGACTCGCCTTTCTTAGGCCCAGGCTGCATGCTGTTATGACTATGATAAGGAAAGGGGAAAATAAAAGTAACTGCAGTCAGCTATTTGGCAATAAGGTATAGAAGGATTTTGCCAGAAAAATGTAGAATGATGTGTGTTCTTTCATTTGGAAGAAGTCTAGGTTTTGGTCATCATTTGTTTTTGAGAAAACATTTGGAAGATCATCAGGTCTTGTTTTGGAGCTTTGGGATGGTTTGAGAGACTAGAAGAGCAAGTTAGGAGGATTTCTCATCTGGGCTGTAGTGTCTTCGTGCCCCAGAACCCACTGGTTATGATGCTAATTTAAACCCAGAAGTCCTCATTCACTATTTAAATAATGTTTTCTGTGTCTACCGCATTCAGTCAATAATACTTGTAGTATTACCTATTCAGCTGTTCTCAGTGATTTTAGTTAGACCAGAAATCTAGGACTGGGCTTTGGCATGAGTATATGTAAATCTCTCAAGGTGATTCTGAGATGCTGCTGGTTTGAAAATCACTGGCTGGGGTGAGTCTTGGAATTGTCATTGTTGTTCAGAGGCATTTTCCATGGGAACTCATTGTGTCAGAAGCTGACAGAAGAGAATAGATTTGTTTAAGTTGTAGTGTATAGATATGTATATATATATTTGTATTTTAACTTCTGATTGTTAGACGATTAAACTTTTAAAAACTGCGTCTCAAGAGTTCTTAATTTTAGTACATAACAAAAGCTGAAGTGCCTAAGTACCATATTTCTTCTGTCCTGAAAGACCTTGCAGTAAGCTAGACTTGGAAGATTCAGAGAAATTCATAGAGCTTGGTTAGGTTAGTTTCTTTAGAGCACCAAGGATACTAGGTTCACGTTTCCACACCCAAATACAGCAGGTAATGTTTGTCTGTAGAATTTCAGTGATTGTATTAGGCTTCCACGATGCCCAAGGTGAACGCGCTCCTTTTATATTTACTGTACGGTATCCACTGGAGGAGGGAATGGCTACCCACTACAGTATTGTTGCCTGGAGAATCCCATGGACAGAGGAGCCTAGAGGGCTACAGCCCATGGGGTTGCAAAGAGTCAAACATGATTGAGCAGTTGACAAACAATGTTAGGTTATTCCTGTCTTAGAAATTTATGTTAGACTTATTAGGTAAGAAAATGAATGAGATACTAAATGAAATAAATGTTACTAAGTGAATGTTTGAGAGTCCCTTGGACTGCAAGGAGATCCAGTCAGTCCATTCTAAAGGAGAGCAGTCCTGGGTGTTCTTTAGAAGGACTGATGCTAAAGCTGAAACTCCAATACTTTGGCCATCTCATGCGAAGAGTTGACTCATTGGAAAAGACTGATGCTGGGAGGGATTGGGGACATGAGGAGAAGGGGATGACAGGATGAGATGGCTGGATGGCATCACCGACTCGATGGACATGAGTTTGGGTGAACTCCGGGAGTTGGTGATGGACAGGGAGGCCTGGTGTGCTGCAGTTCATGGGGTCAGAAAGAGTCAGAGGGACTGCAACTGGACTGAAAGAAATGTTACTTCTTATAGTTATTTTGACATCAAGAAGTAACAGAAACACTTAGCAACAATGATGATAACAAAGTATACCACTTACATGTTGCTTGACATCAGCTCATTCATTTAGTCACATTTAGTCACATTTAGTGACAGTAACATTTACTTCCTTTAGTAACTCATTCATTTAGTAACATTTAGTCACAGTAACCTTGGGGACAAGATCATCCTTACTTTAGGATCAGAAACAAGGTAGAGAGGAGAAATGACTTGCCCAAAGCCATTGAGCCATTAAATTACAAGTGGAAACTTTCCAGTGTTGGTTGACTAGCCATCAGATAATAACTAGCCTGGGGTTGCCTTCTTGGGTAGGCTGTGGGTCACGGGGTTATATCTGTGGTTTCTCTTCTTCCATCTGTAACAACTGGTCTTACCTGATTGGATCATTTTTTATGGAAGAAGACTAAAGAGAATTTAAAATTCAGTGAGGCCAAATAAATCAGGATAATTATAATACCTGTACCTGGCGTGTCAGTTTGGGTTGACAAACTCAAATCTTAAAATGATTGAGAGCCATTTCATCCAGGGACTAGCTGTCATCCTGGACCACCCTATCACTTCCTCATCTCCTGTTCAGTCTGCTAGGAAGGCATGACTCTTCTGCCTTCAAAGTACATCCAGAGGGACTCCGCTAGTGGTCCAGTGGCTGAGACTCCACACTCCCAGTGCAGGGGATCAGGTTTGATCAGTCGTCGGGGAACCAGATCCCACTTACAGCAATGAAGATCAACGATTCCGCATGCCACAACTAAGATCTGGTGCAGAATCTGATCACTTTAAAACCTCTTCTGCTGCTGCCATGTGATGAGCCCGACTGGTCTCCCTGCCTCTTTCTGAGCTTACCCACCGCAGTCTGTTCTCAGCACTGGTGCTGCACTGAGATCCTTCGGAGAACTTTTTAACACATCACTCCTCTGCTTAGAAAACTGCAGCGACTCTTTCTGTCACATAGAATAAAAGCCTTACGCTGAATTTGACAATGCAGGCCTTCCAGTGGAACCCCGGGCCCTCTGTAATCTGCATGCCTGCCACTGCCTCAGTCACTTGCTCTTTGCAGCCACGCTGGCCCCTTCAGTGCTCTTCCTTGAACACATCAGACGTGCAGTTGCCTCAGGACCTTTGCTCTGTCACTCTGCCTGGAGTTCTCCATGTGTGCTCTTGGCTAGCTTCCTCACCACTTTCAGTCTCAATTCAGGCCTCACTTTTCAGTGAATCCTTCCCAGACATCCCACTAGACAGCCCTCTTGTCACTCCATCAGCAATCCTAATATGCCTTTTGTGCACCACTATTTTTCTTTATTGCATATCAGCCATAGTGCATTGTATATATGCTTTTACCACTGCACCACTTGCGAAGCCCTTTTTCGTGCAGACATACAACTGTAGCCATAACTATTTCTACTTACTTTAGCATGTAAGTTCTAATAGAACTCTTTTATTCATTGATGTAACACACATGATTACAATAGTGGGTTGTCTGATACCTTGCAGACATGTTCTAACTATTTGTTGAATGAATGAGTGACGCCACCCGCTGAAGGACATCAGTCAAAGCATCAGCGTGTGTGTTTATTGAGAGGAAGTAGAGAATGTGTAAGACTTGTAGTAATGAAAGCAGATTGGGATAGGAAACTTTTTGGTTGGTGTGCGTTTCTACCTGAGAGGTAAGCAGATAGGGTCATGTCCTGAAAATGAAACTTAAGAAAAATTTCAAAGCATGTAGCGAAAGAAAAAACACCCAAATGAAAGAAAACTGAAAGGAAACGTGGCTAGTGGCAATCTGTTTAACAATGGGATACTGTTCAGTCTTCTTTCCTTGTCTCTTTAGATGAATGACTTTAGCTGTCTCACATCTTTGAGGATCAAAAAGAGTCTCAAATGCTTAACACACCAAAAAGTACTAGATAAGCATTTTTGATTCGAGACACAGCCACTCACGGTGATTTTCATGTATTTAATGTGAAGTGTGTTCTGGGCTGTACAGCACTGATATCTGAACCACTCATCTCAGGCACGAGAGGTGCACGGGAGAGTCCAGTGTTTAAACTCCAGGGACCGCAGTGCCTGTTGGGGAGTATTAGCCTGGACTCCTGCAGTCAGTTTCCATGCTGTCTGCAGCCTATGGAAATTCATTTCTTATGCATTCTTTTTCTTGGCCTTTAACCCACTTTAACCTTTCCAGTTTGATGGGCAAAACCATGCCTGTAGACTTTGCTTCCAAACTAAAATTTATTAGCAGTGCTGCCTGCGAGGTTAAGATGCCCCGACCAAGTGTGACTGACCACATACAGGTGGCTCCCTGACCACCACCCTGCTCACTTATTTTCCTCTCTGATTTAGAGTAGGGGGTTGTTTGCTCCCATCCCCTCTTGCCACGCATGAGGAAACTGAATCTTGGAGAGGTGCAGTCTCTTGCCCTGGTCTTGCAGATCCTGGACAAGGGCAGTGAATCTCTTCACATCTTTGTCCTCATTTTCCAGGAGAGGTAATCGAGTCTTAAAGGTTAAGATAGTTGCTTGAGTTTCCGGAGCTGGTTAGTGGCAGAGTTGGAGTCCAGCCTGTCCTCACTTGGTAGAGGATCCCACCTTAGCTGCCCTGTGCCTGCTAATTCGAGGTGGAGGGTGGTCTGTGCCTGACCCACACTTGCCTTGTTTTCAGAGATTCAGTTGTTGCCTGTGCACTTTTGGCTAGCAGTATTTGTGATTAGGATTTTTACTTTTCTGCTCCTCTTTGAGAGGAGTGCATATAAATAATTTTGTGAAATAGTATTGAATAGATTTTCTCACCCTTTTCTACAGAGCTGATTGTCTCTATCATCTTGAGATGAATTGCTTTCACATTTCTGGCTAGATGAAACTTAACAACACGAAGATGAAATCCATTCCTACCCAGGAAAGGGCAAAACCAAAAAGAAAAATATGGGAGACAAGCCACGTGAGCAGTTTTGAAATCCTGTTTTAATCATGCAGGGTCAGAGATGTAGCTCCAAGTGTATAGTGTTGGACTTCTCTGTAAGGAAGCGCAGTGTTTGGTATTTTTCACAAGAGAGCTATTGACAGTGTTAATACTTGTCACACTTCAAAGTACAAATCCCTTAACGATTCAACATCTGGGCGCCCAGGGTAAGTGCATGGCACCAGCAGCTGATGTCCGGGCCTCTCGTGTTTTCAGCAGAGAGCTAGACGGAAAGAGAGAGCTCACTCTCTCTGCAGCCTTTGCGTCATCGTGAAATGTTGAGTTTGTGGCTGCGAGTCTTGGGTAGGAGATCGTTTCCTCTCTGTGCTCTGAGACTCACTGTTAGCCTGTCCTACCTTTCCTGGAGAAGAGGGAGGGCTCTTCTCTGAATGTTTTTCAGAATATGCCTCTGGCTATGTGAAGTGGGTGGAGGGTGAAGAGCCCAGAAGTCAGGAGTCTGCACTCTGACCATGACCCCGCCTTGGCTATGGATCCTCTGTCCTACTGAGCCTCACTGCATCTCTGCTTAAACATACTGCCTTGGCATGTGACCCAAGGAACCTGAAATTGACTAAGATGGTTAATAAACCAGAGGTGCTAGATGGTTATATATGTCATTATGAAAATAGCATTCAGGTTGATTTTCTTGAATTAAATGTGCAGTGGGTGGGAAGAGCTACAGCATTCTGTAGCCAGAGAAGCCAGAAGCCAGAGGGCTTGTCCTGCAAACACATTGAGGATTCAAGGCCGTCCTGAAAGGATAAGTGGAGTTTGAGAGCAGGGTGGGATGAGGTTAAACAGAGCTCTGTGACTTGAGTGGATACTTGCAGGCAGTAGAATTTGGACTGCAGATCCTCCTCCTCTTGGCATTTATTGCCCTTCTAGGTTGTGTCTCTCTACAGTCACACCATAATGCCGCACAGAGAGGGTGGGATGAGTGAGGCAACTCCCCTCTCACCCGTGGGTGCTGGGCCCACCCAGCTGGCCAGTCTGCGTCCACCCTCATCCTCAGAACATCAGCTTGTGCCCTGACAAAGGGTGAGGCCATGGATTTAAAAAAAAAAGGAAAAAAATCTTCAAAGAATAAGGTTTAGAGGCCTGCATACAGGTGCTTTATTGTAACTGGTCTAACTAAAGAGGAGTTGATGGGCTGAAAAATAAATGCAGGCAGCCCTGAGTAAATTTGGGGGATGGTTTCAAGGAAAAGTCGGACCGGCTGGCTCTACAGCTGCAGAGGTCAGAGGAGACCTATGGTCCCTTCCGTTGCTTCTTTTTGAGACTTTTGTTACTCTCTGCCAGCTTGGAGAGAGGGATGTGCTGAAGCTAAGATCGAGTGGTCGGCCCAACAGCAGACAATTTGGCAGGCTCCTCGGTTGGCAAGATTCTGCCTAGAAAGTCAGTTGGTGGCTCTTAGAAGAGAGGTCATCTCAGGGACAGTTGGTCCCAATCAGCAGCGTGCTGGCTTCTCTGCTGCTTTGCTGGGAGGTTACTTAACATGTAAATACTGGAGTGGAAAGCCTTGAAATCCTTTATTCTTCACCTTTGTCAGAATACTGACATTCTATACATTGGTTTTGACTTTGTAAAGAGATTTTTGTTTTCATTATTTGTTTTTTCATATGGCTCAAAAGTTGGACTGAAAAGAGTCCAAAAAGGGAGTTCTAAAATGTTCTGGCAATGGTGACATCTCTGGGCTAAGTGTTTAGTCTCCCTTGGTTATACTATTTTGATTAAAAAAAAATTTTTCAAGCTGGTTTCATGATTCTATAGATACGTTCCCTGGCACGTGTGCTTTTAATTTCCAGGTCATTTTCTGCGGTCTTTGTCCCCTACTCGGGCTGTATAGTGGGGGCTTATTGGGTGTGACAGATGAGTGCCGTGCCCAGCAGAGATGTACCAGCCTCCGCAGACATGTCAGCTGGCTCCTGGTACTGGGAGGAATACAGCTGGAGTACACTAAAGATAATTGTTAGCCACTGCAGTTACATCCTTGCCAGTGTGCTCTGTGAGCTTTGCGGAAATCTTCGTTGGATGGTGAAATGCAAGTCACTTCTATTTTGGATGCCTCTGATTATAGACCTTGTGACTCTGAGGAGGGTGAATAGGAAATATTCTGCATGGGAGTTGGTTGATATGTAGTATAGCCATGAGTGTAGCGCTTGAAACATTCTGTAAGCAAGTTCCCTCTTGTGACTGTGTGTGTGATTCTGGTCCTTGGTGGGGAAAGAAAAGCTATGAAAAATATTCTGATTATATTTGGGGAATCTTGTCTCACTCTGCAAATTGACCATTAATCTGGGGAATTGGCGCATGGATTGATAGGTTGAAAGGCCTGTACTTCAAGAGAAGACTTTGCTCCACACTTAGAATTTTGTCCATTAATGAACCTCTGACTCAGGATACCAGTTAATGACAGCTGTTCTGTTCAGTGTAATCATCATCATTTTTTAAACACGCTCTTGTTTTTAGATGTGGATCTAGATTTTGTACAGTTGCTTGTCAGTCCACATTTTAGGGCTCCCCGTGTGTCCTGCCAAAATCTAGGACGAGAGTTGAAGTCTTGATGCTGTGTTTGAATTCAGCTTCGAAAATTTTGAACTCCCAAAACAATCAAGCAGTACTTTCATTTATAGTGAGCATTACTTTTGCCAGTTTTATGGGGACAATCTTTTTTCCTCAAGCTATAAGTGATGGGTGGTTATTTTAATGTATAGTCCTTGTTACTCCTTTGCTTGAAAGGCATTAGTAAGCAGAGTTTCTGCAGTGTTGGAAAATGCCTTCTGTCTTCTTCAAGCTGCAATGCCTTCTGTCTTCTGCAAACTACAGTTCATTCACTGTAATGTTAGCGTACATTTGATTCTTAAGATAAATCTAATGTCTAATTTTCTGTTTCTTGCATTTTGTCAGACATCTGGAGGAAGCATAGCAGAGCTTGCCTTCAGAAGTGTGTTTAGGTTTTAACCACACAGCCCTGAACTGGAGGAGAGCACAGGTCCTTGCTTTGCACGCCGCTCTCTTCACAGAGGCTGGTTGTTCGGAGCTCTGGCCTGGCTGCAGGGCCTGCCCCTTTGCAGCAAGGGTGGTGCGGCTTTGTTGCTGGCTTGGCAGCTGTCACTGGCCCCTGGGTGATGGGAGTGCAGGACGTGAGCAGAGTGTGTGTGAAGGAGCTGCAGTGGCCTCGAGAAGCGGGGAGGAGACCCAGCACAAGACCCCCAGACAAGCACAGCCCCCACGGTGGCCCAGGAGTGCTCAGTGGCTCTGCCCCTGGGCCACGTTGGGTGTGTCTGAGCCTTTGAGAACGACTGGGGCTGGATGGCGAGTGTGGCCGCCGTGGTTTTCAGTTGGTGGGGATGGTCTGCTGGGGCCCTGTGGGCTTCTGGTGTGGAGCCAGGAGACTGGATGACTGGACCACATTGCCTTCTCTCATTTAACCAAGAATGTTCTGGGAGGAGCCCTTGGGGAATCTAGAGTCGGGTTTTTTGAAAACAAAAGTTATTCCTGTGTCTGGGGTAAAATGGCGCTGTGATGGCTCAGAGGGAAGGACAGAAGGAGCTGTGGATACAGTGTGAGGCCAAGAGAGGGTGGGACGAGTAAGCGCGGTCCCCAGCCACTGGGGCCAGGTGAGTCACCCTCGTCCTGGCCACCCAGCCCCCAGGGGCCTCAGGCTCTGTCTGTGTCTTCACGTTGGAGGCAGAAGGGTGGCAGCCGGGACTCTGGGCGAGTGCTGTCCCCTGCCTTCTGGGGCCAGAACGTAGTGCTGACATCCAGCCAAGAAGGACCTCAAGCTGATTTTCATAAATGGGTTTCCATCTTGATAAGCTGTATTCACGTGTGAGGGGATATTTATGGAGCCTGGCCTCTTGGGGTGAAGATCAGGGTCATGTTCAGTAAAGCAGGCGTCCTCAGCAAAGGCCCACTGGGTCTCTCAGCCTTGGTGCCATTGATGCTTTGGGCAGGATCCTTCCTTGGTGGTGGTGGTGCTGCCTGTCCATGGTAGCATGCTTAGCAGCGCCCCTTCCTCCACCCACTGCTCAGGACAGTCAGACATGTCTCCAGACTTTGCCACATCTTGTTTCCCCAGAGGGCAGCTCCCCTCTGCCCCTTTTGAGAACCACTGAGCTGCTGGGCTCTGCTGAGTCAAAGTGATAGAGACACTGACATGGTGGCGGTCGTGCGCACACCAGAGGCTGCGCTGCGGGCCTCCTGGGGTGCCGTGTGGACCGAGCCACTGTTTCCCCACGGGACTGCCTTCTG
Source organism: Neotragus pygmaeus (assembly GCA_006410875.1). Taxonomy (NCBI): domain Eukaryota; kingdom Metazoa; phylum Chordata; class Mammalia; order Artiodactyla; family Bovidae; genus Neotragus; species Neotragus pygmaeus. The sequence continues at coordinate 375,360 of SJYV01054512.1, read as the reverse complement.
TGCTCACGTGGACTCCGTGGAACTGGCCTGGGCTCTGAGGTGGGGCTCCTCGGGGTGCTGTGGACAACAGTCTGTGCCCGTGACTCTGATGGTGCCGTGGTGTTCTGGGGGCACTGAACGGTGTGTGATTCCATTACTCAGATTAAAAGGTCATGTGTTTTCTTCTCTGTGTCTTTTCCTTTTTTTCTCCTTTCTTTTTTCCCCTTTTAATGCAATATACTGAGAGGCGTGGTACATTTTTCTTCTTTTAGCCAGCAGTTTTATTTTTTACTTCAACTTCAAAATCAGCTAGTTTTTTTGTGTGGGTTTTTCATATTATATCAATACTCACAGTGGACTCTCCTCTGAGACTGTTTTGAGGAGAAATGTGAAGATTGTTTGTGTTGGTGAAGTTCTGATCTGTGTTTTCGGCATCGTTCTGGCTTGGTTTGAGTGCTCAGTGCAGTTTGTGTTTCTGTGGACCGTATCAAGTCTCCTCTGCAGCTGGACAATCTGGGTGAACTGGGTGGGCGTTGGATTCAGGGTCTGGTGTTCAGTTCATGCTCAGTAGAAACCTTGAGGGGGAGCCCTCAGGGCGTGGATCTCTGTTGCACTGTTACACTCTGAAGGAAAAAAGTAGAGAGATGAACCCACTTAAGTCACTTGATTTAAAGAAGTTTCTTTACCCAAGCACACCACTGCTGGAATGAGGAAGTGGAGTTTGGGTTTCTTGAGATGGAAGTTTAGAAATTGAGGTCTTGATTTGTAGCTTGCCTAGGTGAAGAAAGACTGCTAAAATATGGTGATGCTGTATTCCTGACAACTAAACGTTGCTTCTATGAATATTTGAAGTCAAAATGTCAGTCCCTCCATTGTAAAAGCCCTTATAAAGATATTTCAAACGGAAGTATGTATCTGTATGTATGTATTGGTTCCTGAAGTTAGAGGTGTCCTCCCAGAGCCTGGGGGTTGAAGGTAGCACAGATCATTGGTTAGGAAGCATCCTTGTGGTCCAGGTGCAGCTGCTGGTTAGAGGGGTGGTGGTCAGCACCCTTGTTACAGAGCTAGGAGGGAAGCTGGCTGCCTGGACCTTGACTGCAGGATTGAAAAGGATCCCAGCAGAAAGATGGGAAGACCGAGGCCTTGAGGCTGGGACTGCGTCTGGGGCTGCCTGTCTGTGCACATGCAGTGTGCCATTTAGCAGCACTGTTTGGAGTTATTAGGTTGAGCCCCTCTTGGTCCTCGGGACACATCTGGACGTGATGCAGAGATGCGCCTCAGAAGCAGCCAGAGCTTGGTCATTTTCTCTCACTTCTTTCTGTATTCTAAAGTTCTCCAAAGTGACCTTCAGTATTGTTTTCAGAGTGACTCCTAAGTTTAACCAAGCCCAGCACATGCCTGTGTACATGAAATAAGAGATCTCTCGGGAAGGGAAGGTCTAGCCTTACCCAAGCAAAGTGTGTCGTAGTTCTTTCAGCTCCTTTCACGAGCAGGCCAGCTAGCGAGTCTCTTTGCACAAGAAGAAACAGCAAAACGCATTCTGTACCACTTACAGAGTGGTGCTTAGCAATGTGTGGGAGAGACAGAAGATTGTGGTTTTAGAGGATTTTAAGTATTTTTATTTTAGGCAAATAAAACCGTGGGGCAGTATGACCAGAAGAGCTGCTTATCAGGTGCCCTCACGAGACTCTCTGAGTGAGCAGTGACCAGGATATAAAGGGGTGTCCAGTGTGAACCTGCACCCTGTTCCCTGGGTAAAGAGCAGTGTGCCTCGCAAGGGTCTACAGCCCAACGGTTCATGTGACTGTTTCTCCTTTTACCTGTTGGTGGTTTAACAGCGGCCAGCTGGGTGCCGTCACCGAGATCTGTTTTGGCATGTTGTTTGGCTTGCTCCCCGGGGTGTAGGCAATTTACCTAATTTTCAGGCATTATTAGAAGACACTTGGTGTGTGGCATTTTAGCCTTCATTCCTCTAAAGTTTACCGACAATACACAACTTTTGGTACCAGTTTTATTTGAAATGATTATTAGTGTTGATGATGGGATCAGCGATCCCATCACAAAGCTGATCACAAAGCTGATCACAAAGCTTTATTTTTTCCCCCCAAGTTCAGAAATGTCGTGACAGTTTGGAATTCTCTCTATAGATAAAGCAGCCCATGTGAGCAAAATGCTAATGCTGAGAAGTCAGGGGGCTTCCTTCCCTCTTAAACTAATATGTCTAGCAAGTGGTAAATTCTTTGTGAGAAAGTATTTCTAGAATGTGTTTTCTTCAGCCACAGAGTTGGAGAGAACGTAGAGTTCAGTAGCACGTATTGGCTGAGAGACATCTGGCCCACTTCCAGGGGAATTCGTGGTGCCTGTGACCACTGGGCTCAGAGCCCTGGCTCCTGTGGGCAGCACAGAGCTACACTGGCATTTTGTACAGGACCGAGAATTTGATGCTCCGTGTTGGAGTTTAAGGTTCATTTCTTCTGCAGGTCAATAAGTAATTGGTCAGTCCAAGTACCAGTAAATTCCAGGCTCCTCACTGGATGCTGGGAATGCAAAGAACAGTGTAGCTCAGACTTTGCCCTTGAGGACCTGTTGATCCTTTAAGGGAGACAGATATGCAGATAAATGATTGCAGTACCTTATGCTGAGGGAGAAGGGAGGCCAGTGGTGACCTCTGACCTAGGTGGTGAGGGGATGTGGTCAGGGGCTGCTTTGCCGAGGCAGCCTGGTGGCGAGGGAAGGGGAGTGGGAGTGGGGAAGAGGCAGGAAGTGGGCAGGGAAACTGCTTCAGAGAGATCGCACACGAATTGGTCACCAGATGGTGTGAAGTCAGTAGATGATATTGGACTTGTTGGCGGCTTAGTCCCCAGACATCTCATTTAATGGATTCTGCTTCTTAGGGGGACGTTTGTTTTAAAAGATTTCCTAATGGATGGATATTCATTGGGGAGCAGTGTCTCGTGTATTTTGCACATACTCTGGATTCTGGAAAATGATGACTGAAAGTTGTAACATGGAAGACAGAATAACGTCTTGAGAACTGTTTTTGTGGAGCTTGTTGAAATTAACCTTCTTCAAATCACAGAATGTTCGTACCATCAGGGACCACCGAGATCCTTGAGCTCTAGGCCAGGTGGCCTGCTGGGAGGGCTGCTCCTCCTCAGCGCCCCACGATTCCTGCTGGGTGGTGTGCAGGTGGGAGCTGTCTCCTGACGGGGTCAGAGCCTTTCACCCTGGTTCTCGCCACCAGGTTAAAGATTTCCCCAGAGGACATGAATCTTGACCCATCTTAATGTTCCTTATTTACATGATGTTAGTCTGATTGAGAATTGTGTCTTAGAAAATTGTGTTAGTCATCAGGCTGTGTAACAAACTACCCCCAAGTTTAGTAACAACAGCATTCATTATCCTCAGTGTCCGTGGGTCGGGACTAGACCTAGCTTAGCCTGGGGCCTCTGGTGGCATTGTAGTCCAGCTGTCAGCTGGGGCCTGCATCCTCTTAGGACTCAACCAGGGGAATTGAATCTCTTCCCAAGGCCTCAGGTGCTGGCTGTAGATATCATTTCCTTGCCTTGGGCCTCTCCAGGGCAGCACACACTGGCAGCTGCCTTCCCTGGAACCAGTGGTCTGAGAGGGCAAGAGAGACCCCTACGGTGAAACCTCAGCTTTTCTGTACCTAAGTTAGAAATGGCATTTCATCATTGCTCAAGGCTGGCCCACACCCAAGAAGCCTGTGATCCACAGGAGTGCAAATACCTGGAGGTATTTGGGGGGCTGTATTGGAGGCAGCTTACCATGAACATTAGACCAGATTCTCTTGCTTGTATGTAACAGAAGTCCGCTGAAACCACGAGTGCCAGGTGGGTGGGGAGTGCGAGAGGGAAGAGCTGTTGCAAGTATGGGAGGATATTTCATGGAAGGCGAGGGCCAGGAGCACCCTGGGTCTCACAGGGAACTGGAGCTGGGAGTTGGACACCCTGTTGGAACAGGTGCGCCTTTCTCTTCAGTATTTTACTATCAAATTCTCTTGTCAAGCTTGGTTGGTCTTATCCTTCTCCATGTCTCAGATTTACTTTTGTGTCAGTTTTTATTCCCTATAAAATTTCTTCTTTCCTTCCTTCCTCCTTCCCTCCCTCAGTTCTAAGACACCCTGCGACTGACTAGGATCTCAGTGTTCCAGCTTCCCAGGAGAAAGGACTGCATTCACTCAGCCCACCTAATGGGGTGGTTCCCCTGTGAAAGGCGTCCAGTCAGCTATGGTGCGTGAAGGTCGAGATGGGGATCTAGACATGACTACAGAAGCATTATCTCTGTTGTTGTGGAAACAGATAAAAGGATGAGGATGCAGGGGCTGGTGAATGGTTGGGGGAAGCACATTTCAGAGAAGGGCATTTGGAAATAATTTTTTCAGATAGGTATATTTTAAAAATCAATATTTCAATTTTTCTTATTAGGAAAAGAAATTCCTTAGTAGACCTAAAATAAATTGATTTGGGTAAAACTCAAGCTAAGGATAAGTTTGCAGATAGTTTTGAAAAGAGGGACCTTAGCAGAAAAGTATGGTTATCTTTATTAAGAAACAAACTAAAAAATTTCTTTGAGGCCTTTGTTAATTTGAAAGCTGGAAAATCTATTGGTTACTAAAATTACTCTTTCTCTTTCTCACTCTTTCTGAGCTTGCCCCTTATAAATTCCAGGTTTACCCACTTAAAAAAAAATGTTCTTAGACTGTGAACATCTGTCAGCTTTCCTATCTTAGATTTTTTTTTTTTTAGGAGTTTATGTAACTTGAATTGAAATAAGCATTTTTGTTCTTTTCTAAAACTGCCCATTTAAGTGTCTTCATAACACTATGTTTTGGGCTTTAATTGATTTCAATAAATTATAAAAATGCACAGAAGGTTCTTATCCACATTTTTGCATGCTTGTTTACTTTCACAACATTTTAAAATGATGTACAGTTTGATTTAGCTGTGAAAAAATTTTTATTGTAAAGATGGGAACTGAAAGCCTCTCCCAGAGGTTTTTTTTTTTCTTTTGGCTTTGTAGACAAGTTGGTTGATTGGTTTCGAGTTTGCTCAGAGTTTGATTTGAATGACCCCAGTAGTAGCAGCAGGTCTTTTTTCCTTCTAGATTCTAACAGAAAATAGCAGCATTATTACCAAATCTATATCTGCAATAGGGGTTCCCCAGGGGCTCAGTGGTAAAGAATCTGCTTTCAGTGCAGGAGAGCCAGGTTCAATCCCTGGGTTGGGAAGATCCCCTGGAGGAGGGGATGGCAACCCACTCTAGTATTCTTGCTAGGAAAATCCCATGGACAGAGGAGCCTGGAAAGTTACAGTTCATGGGGTCGCCAAGAGTCAGCCATGTCTGAGTGACCACACACACACATGCCAACTGCAGTAGTGGAGTATCGTGTGAAGAATCGATTAGAGCAAATAGAGCAGGTAGGGTTTTCCTAAGGAGCACCAGCCAGCAAACCTCGCAGAAATCAGACCCTGAAACGCTCAGAACGCCCTCTGGGTCTCCATACCCACCAGTGCCAACTCCACTTGCCAGCTCCCCCACCCAGGGACCTGTGAGGGCTTAGCATTCCCAGAGACCATTCTGCCAGTTTCTATTTTTAACCAACAGAGCAACATCCTAAGATGTGCAGGCTTAAGTATCCCCCATGTGTTAGTCTGCTTTGACTGGCACAGCACACCCAGGGGGGCACATGTGTCCTGGTCTTCCCAGTGCTGCTGATGGTGACTTCACCCTTGGTTAAGGGGTGATGTCATCCAGGTTTCTTCAGCACTCTGGCTTTAGGTAATAGTAATAAGTGATTTGTGGGGAGATCGAGACTGTGTTGACACCCTGTTTCTGATGAGTTTGTTTTTCTGCGAGCTGCAGTGTCCATTGTTGACTTAGCCCCTTCCATGTTTGGGGTAGGCATCTATTGTGGGGGTGAGCTCTTCCTTCTCACCTATATTTTTGCCAGTATGGAGTTATGGATTCTTATTTTATTCAGTGAGTTGCAATACCCTCATCTTCTTTTTTTGCTGTTGTTGCTCAAGTTGTCCCAGATTTGGTTGGTGGAAGCCTCTTCAAACTGCAGACTGGTTTCTTTACAAGCTGTGTCATTTTGCTATGTCTTCTTCATTCCTTGAACACTTCCTTAATTTCCAGCAGGGTATTTGCCTTTTAGAAGTAATTTTTCTCTTAGTTTGGAAAAAGCTTTCCCCCTTAAGAAATATGGATGCAATATTTTCCTTTCCAGAACATCACAGTAACATCAGTAGCCAATCATTCTGCATGAGAATGTGACTAGAAGCCAGTCTCTTGTAAACTCACACGATTTTGCTTGCTGGTCCTGAGAAATCAGAGAGAGGGAGCTTATCTGCTGGTAGCTTACGGAGCAGAGAGTTCAGTGANCTCTAACTTTCCCCTCCTCCTGCCACTCCTTCCTGGCAAACAAAAGCTTGTTCTCTAAGTTTCTGACTCTGCAGAAACAATAACATTTGAAAGGATGAAGAGGGACAGCCCCTAAAATATGATGAAAGAGATGGTTGGAGAGATGAATGAAGACTCAGGAAGGCTCATGAGAACTAAGAGATGGAGAACTGATCAGCTGGAGTGTCAGGAAACAATGCTATCAAATAACAGTTAATTGCATGTGAGAATGAGTAAGTCATTGATGACCTTTAGAGATGCAGATGAGTTTGTCTGAGAGAGAGTTTGTCCTTATTTTAACAACTAGCTTTTTATGTAGTGCCCTAGAGGTCTTTATAAGCATCAGGTGTTATAATAAATATTTAATGTTTTGAGTGGNTGCATGTGAGAATGAGTAAGTCATTGATGACCTTTAGAGATGCAGATGAGTTTGTCTGAGAGAGAGTTTGTCCTTATTTTAACAACTAGCTTTTTATGTAGTGCCCTAGAGGTCTTTATAAGCATCAGGTGTTATAATAAATATTTAATGTTTTGAGTGGAAAACAATTTCCTATTATACTATAAATTAAAGACATCTTTCTGGTGATTGTAAATCATTCTACCACGTAGATTATTCAGTGAGATATTTTCATCTTTGACTAATTTTCCTAATTGTTTATCAGATGTTAATTCCTTATCTCAAATAATTTTAATATTATTTAAATCATTAACTGCCAGAGTCATTAGCACTTAGTGACAAATGCCCGATTCAATTACTGGCCAGCCTCACTTCCATTCCTGTTTCCTCTCTTCATCTGCCTTTCAGAGTTTCTATATATCCTCCTCTAAAGTCTCAGTCCCAACCTTTAGAGGATTTAGTCTTCTAAAGTTCCACCGTTATGGCAGAAAGCAAAGAAGATCTAAAGATCCTCCTGATGAAAGTGAAAGAGGAGAGTGAAAAAGTGTTGGCTTAAAACCCAACACTCAGAAAACTAGGATCATGGCATCTGGTCCCATCACTTCATGGCAAATAGATGGGGAAACAATGGAAACNCTAAAATAAATTGATTTGGGTAAAACTCAAGCTAAGGATAAGTTTGCAGATAGTTTTGAAAAGAGGGACCTTAGCAGAAAAGTATGGTTATCTTTATTAAGAAACAAACTAAAAAATTTCTTTGAGGCCTTTGTTAATTTGAAAGCTGGAAAATCTATTGGTTACTAAAATTACTCTTTCTCTTTCTCACTCTTTCTGAGCTTGCCCCTTATAAATTCCAGGTTTACCCACTTAAAAAAAAATGTTCTTAGACTGTGAACATCTGTCAGCTTTCCTATCTTAGATTTTTTTTTTTTTAGGAGTTTATGTAACTTGAATTGAAATAAGCATTTTTGTTCTTTTCTAAAACTGCCCATTTAAGTGTCTTCATAACACTATGTTTTGGGCTTTAATTGATTTCAATAAATTATAAAAATGCACAGAAGGTTCTTATCCACATTTTTGCATGCTTGTTTACTTTCACAACATTTTAAAATGATGTACAGTTTGATTTAGCTGTGAAAAAATTTTTATTGTAAAGATGGGAACTGAAAGCCTCTCCCAGAGGTTTTTTTTTTTCTTTTGGCTTTGTAGACAAGTTGGTTGATTGGTTTCGAGTTTGCTCAGAGTTTGATTTGAATGACCCCAGTAGTAGCAGCAGGTCTTTTTTCCTTCTAGATTCTAACAGAAAATAGCAGCATTATTACCAAATCTATATCTGCAATAGGGGTTCCCCAGGGGCTCAGTGGTAAAGAATCTGCTTTCAGTGCAGGAGAGCCAGGTTCAATCCCTGGGTTGGGAAGATCCCCTGGAGGAGGGGATGGCAACCCACTCTAGTATTCTTGCTAGGAAAATCCCATGGACAGAGGAGCCTGGAAAGTTACAGTTCATGGGGTCGCCAAGAGTCAGCCATGTCTGAGTGACCACACACACACATGCCAACTGCAGTAGTGGAGTATCGTGTGAAGAATCGATTAGAGCAAATAGAGCAGGTAGGGTTTTCCTAAGGAGCACCAGCCAGCAAACCTCGCAGAAATCAGACCCTGAAACGCTCAGAACGCCCTCTGGGTCTCCATACCCACCAGTGCCAACTCCACTTGCCAGCTCCCCCACCCAGGGACCTGTGAGGGCTTAGCATTCCCAGAGACCATTCTGCCAGTTTCTATTTTTAACCAACAGAGCAACATCCTAAGATGTGCAGGCTTAAGTATCCCCCATGTGTTAGTCTGCTTTGACTGGCACAGCACACCCAGGGGGGCACATGTGTCCTGGTCTTCCCAGTGCTGCTGATGGTGACTTCACCCTTGGTTAAGGGGTGATGTCATCCAGGTTTCTTCAGCACTCTGGCTTTAGGTAATAGTAATAAGTGATTTGTGGGGAGATCGAGACTGTGTTGACACCCTGTTTCTGATGAGTTTGTTTTTCTGCGAGCTGCAGTGTCCATTGTTGACTTAGCCCCTTCCATGTTTGGGGTAGGCATCTATTGTGGGGGTGAGCTCTTCCTTCTCACCTATATTTTTGCCAGTATGGAGTTATGGATTCTTATTTTATTCAGTGAGTTGCAATACCCTCATCTTCTTTTTTTGCTGTTGTTGCTCAAGTTGTCCCAGATTTGGTTGGTGGAAGCCTCTTCAAACTGCAGACTGGTTTCTTTACAAGCTGTGTCATTTTGCTATGTCTTCTTCATTCCTTGAACACTTCCTTAATTTCCAGCAGGGTATTTGCCTTTTAGAAGTAATTTTTCTCTTAGTTTGGAAAAAGCTTTCCCCCTTAAGAAATATGGATGCAATATTTTCCTTTCCAGAACATCACAGTAACATCAGTAGCCAATCATTCTGCATGAGAATGTGACTAGAAGCCAGTCTCTTGTAAACTCACACGATTTTGCTTGCTGGTCCTGAGAAATCAGAGAGAGGGAGCTTATCTGCTGGTAGCTTACGGAGCAGAGAGTTCAGTGAGATGTTGACAGTGTTTATTGAGTACTGCCAGTGGCTCAGTGGTAAAGAATCTGCCTGCCAGTGCAGGAGACACAGGAGATGTGGGTTCAATCCCTGGGTTGGAAAGAGCCCCTGAAGGAAGAAACGGCAACCTATTCCAGTATCTTTGTCTGGAAAAATCCCATGGACTGAGGAGCCTGGCAGGCTACAGTCCATGAGGTCTCAGAGTCAGATACAGTTGAGCTCGCACACAAGCCAGTGTGTGAAGCCTTCTACCTGGAGCTGAAAAAACTGAAGACAGTTGCCGGCTCTGCTCCCTGGAATGGATGGTTTAGTGGAGGAAGATGAGACTGTCTGTTCTGAAGAAAGTGAGGTCAGAAAGTTGGACTTTGGTAGCGAACAGTCCTCTTTACCTGCTCACACACACAGGACAAGGCAAGGCCAGGGCCTGACCCTTTGACTATAAAGATATGGCCAGTCACCTTCTGACTTATATGATTACCTATATAGACAAAGGAGCCGGCGTCGCATAGTCCTTGTCCCGCACACCAGCAGGGGTGCACTGAAATAAAAGGGACCCATGATGTGTGCAGAACCCTGCTGCTGTGAAGCCACATGTCAGTGGGTTTATGTTCTGGACATCTGCTCGGGGCAGAGCGAGGTGTGCAGAAGGCCCCCACTTCACCAGAACCCCGGGGACAGAGAGAATGGTCTCATGGCAGCTGCCAGAGAGCAGGGGTGGCCGATGGGGAGTGGCCTCTGCTGTGTCTGAGAGTGTGTGTTCCCCAGAATTCATATGTTGGAATCCTCACTCCTGCTGTGTTTGTGTTCAACTCAGGCCTTTGAGGGTGCTTGAGTTGTGAGGGTGGGGCCCTCATGAGTTGGACTAGTACCTCATGAAAGAGATTTCAGCGTGCTCCCTCGCCCCTTCTACTAGGAGAGGGTACAGTCAGAAGTCTGCACCCCAGAAGAGGGCCCTCACCCCACCGTGCTCGCACCCCATCCTTGGACTTCTAGCCACCAGAACTGTGAGAAATCAGTTTCTGGTGTTTATAAGCCATCCAGGCTGTTTGTATCTGCAACCAGAGCAGATTAAGGCAGGCTCCAGGCACTCCTGAGGCCCCCTCCCTCCTCTCATGTCCTGGGAGGGGCTCAAAGTGTTCCTCTAGGACAGGGGAGCTGCAGTTCTGCCTCTGGGACTGTGTACACGAGTGCAGGGTTGCTGGGGCATCACGGCGGAGCCACCCTTCTGCACTTTTTCACTTTGCAATACAGTTGATATCTCCACGTGGAGATAGTTATGGCACCTCTGACTATCACTTACCTAGTTGTTCCACTTCCCCCAGTCCTGATCTACCTGGCTACACATCTGTTCTGTGACTGGCTCTCGTATGTATCAGGCTGTTCTTGGGGCTTTTTTCCCCGTCTACTCTACTCTTTAGATCCAGTCTAAACTCATGAATGGCATTTGTTTGAGAACGCCAGGTGAGGCTGTCCTGAATGGCATTGTTCAGGAGCATCTGGTTTTGGGCAGCAGGCTCAGCTGGTCAGTCATTCAGGAAGATGAGTGTGTTGGAGCCAGAGAAGTTGCTAATAGGAAATGACCGGAGCCCATGGGTTCATGTAGAAAGTCTGAGGTGGGATAGTGGTCTTGAAAGTTGTGAAGTGCCCTGCTGCCACTTCCCCCAGCGCCATGCAGACTGAGTCCGTAAGAACACCCGCACCGCTCACTCGACCAGCTTTGCTGAGGATGAATGGAGCAGTCTTGGGGTTTAGTGCCCGAGTGACGATTCAGAGCTGACCCCGGGTCCTTGGAGATGGGAGGATGCTGTGCTAGTGAGTGGAAACTGCAGGAGAGGAGGAGGAGTTGGCTTTGAGGAAGGAGGGGGCAAACTTTGGGGGCAGAGACAGGTTTCATACACTCTCAGTGTTCAGTGATAATCAATTTTCACAGAGTTCATTGTCATATATTCCTGTTAAGAATGTAATTTTCTAAGATCTGAATGTTCTCACCCTCAGATTGGTGTCAAAGGGATGATGAGAGGGTCAAGATTTATAGTCATTTCACTTGATGAAGGTGTGTGTTTATAGCAGCTCTTGGCGGTTTGGGATCCTTTGATCTCATTTCTCATGGGACTTTGGGTTCTGTAGCCCTTCGCCCATAATTCAAAACAAGAGAAGAGGCAAGTAGGGATGAAATTCAAGTATTCAGACTTAACTAAAGGTTCTTTTGATTATTTCTTTAGGTTATGATAGAAAGTTGACTAAGTTTTATGTCCTGTTTGTCTCACTTGTAATTAAATATACCAAAAGATTGATTTCTGACCCCGAGACATAGTTTTTAAGTTGATTCAATATAATGTTTTGCGTTTAACTAATTTAAAAATATGATGTGGTGGAATGGTCAGAAGTACCATTAGGATGATTTTTTAATTTTATTAAAAATTTTTTATTGAGGTATAATTGATTGACAGTGTTGTGTTAGTTTGAGGTGTACAGCAAAGTGAATCTGTGAAACAAATACTTTAAATCCACTCTTCTTTTAGATTCTTTTTCCATATAGGCCATTATAGAATATTGAGTATTGAAGTATAATTGATTTACAATTTTATATTACTTTNTTGAGGTGTACAGCAAAGTGAATCTGTGAAACAAATACTTTAAATCCACTCTTCTTTTAGATTCTTTTTCCATATAGGCCATTATAGAATATTGAGTATTGAAGTATAATTGATTTACAATTTTATATTACTTTCAGGTGTGCAACATAGTGATTCAGTATTTATATACATTATAAAACAATCACTGCAATAAGTTTAGTTACCATCTATTAGCCTTCAAAGTTATTAAAATAATATTCAGTATATTCGCTTTGCTGTACATCACATCCTTATGACATATAACCGGAAGTTTGTATTTCTTAATCTCTCTCACCTGTTTGACTCATCACCCCACTCCCCTCTCTTCTGGCAATCACTTGTTTATTCTCTTCATGAATCTGTTTCTGTTTTGTTGTTTGTGTTCGTTGTTTTTTTTGTTATATGCATCCGCCTTCCCAGGTGGTGCACTTGGCAAAGAATCTGCCTGCCGTTCCTGGAGTCTCAAGAGATGCAGGTTTGATCCCTGGGTAGGGAAGATCCCCTGGAGTAGGAAATGGCAACCCACTCCAGTATTCTTGCCTGGAAAATTCCATGGACACANTATGCATCCGCCTTCCCAGGTGGTGCACTTGGCAAAGAATCTGCCTGCCGTTCCTGGAGTCTCAAGAGATGCAGGTTTGATCCCTGGGTAGGGAAGATCCCCTGGAGTAGGAAATGGCAACCCACTCCAGTATTCTTGCCTGGAAAATTCCATGGACACAGTCGTCTGGAAGGCTACAGTCTGCGGAGTCACAAAGAGTCAGAAATGACTGAGCAGACACACATAAGTGAAATCCTATGGTATTTGCCTTTCTCTGTCTCATTTCACTTAGCATAATCCCCTCAGGTCCATCCATGTTGTCATAAGTGGCAAGAGTTCATTCTCTATGGCTGCTGCTGCTGCTGCTGCTAAGTCGCTTCAGTCGTGTCCGACTCTGTGCGACCCCATAAATGCCAGCCCACCAGCCTCCCCCATCCCTGGGATTCTCCAGGCAAGAACACTGCAGTGGGTTGCCATTTCCTTCAAGGCATGAAAGTAAAAAGTGAAAGTGAAGTCGCTCAGTTGTGTCCGACTCTTCGCAACCCCACGGACTGCGGCCCACCAGGCTCCTCTGCCCATGGGATTTTCCAAGCAAGAGTACTGGAGTGGGGTGCCATTGCCTTCTNATTTCCTTCAAGGCATGAAAGTAAAAAGTGAAAGTGAAGTCGCTCAGTTGTGTCCGACTCTTCGCAACCCCACGGACTGCGGCCCACCAGGCTCCTCTGCCCATGGGATTTTCCAAGCAAGAGTACTGGAGTGGGGTGCCATTGCCTTCTCCATCTTTATGGCTAATACTCTATTTTATTAGTATGCCACATCATGTTTATCCACTCATCTGTTGATGGACACACAGATTGTTTCCTTGTCTTAGCTATTGTAAATAATACTGCTGTGGATATGGAGGTGCAGATAGACATAGTGTTTTTGTTTTCTCAGGATATGTCCCTAGAAGTAGAATTGCTGAATCATGTGGTAGTTCTATTTTTAATTTTTCGAGGTACCTCCATACTGTTTCTCATAGTGGCTGTACCAATTTACAATCCCAGGGGTTTCCTTTCCTCTACACATTAGGATGATCTTTGAATTTGTGTTCATAGTGATATAAAATATCAAAAGACAGCATACTTCTGAAGAGTTCTGAATTCTTATGTGAAAGTCAGCTTTAATAGGAACATTACCTACATTGATGTGCTAATTAGACATTTCACCTCTGTGAATTGTCTGTTTTTATAGTTCATTTTTTCCAGCTGATTGTGTTTTTTCCAAAGTTTGGTTTCTTTACAGATTTGCCTGTTAACTGTTACAACTTTTGACCTTCTAAAAGCTACTTTCTTTTACAGATTGAGGTCTTTGCCAAAGCAAAGGCTATATAAATCTGATTTGGGGAATGGTCCCAAGTTAGAATTGGGCACTAGCTGTCAAAATGTGGATGTTTTGAGTTCTTCTAGTGCTCGTTTAAGTTCAAGACTACCTTGTTTTTGCTTTTGAAGCTAGCCAATTAGCATATGTTTAACAATCAGTCAATTTAAACAAATGTGTTTTGTAACATGTTGAACTTTGAACATTAGTGCTTCGGAAGGTGGAAAGTTCCAAGTGCACGTGAAAAGTTTTTATCACTGAGTTTCATACCTTAAAGTCAGTTCTATCTCACACTTACTGAGTAATGTTTGTTGAGCTAGTAAGATTTCTGGAGTATAAGTAAGATAGGTTATCTTCTTCCCTGTAGGACATTTGAAAGCGAGAGTAAATCGATACTCAGCCAGAAAAAAGAAGAAAGGTGGCTAGTGCCTGCAAGTGCTCGCTGTTTAAGGGGTCCACTTTGATCGCCAATATAAGAGTAAAAGAAAAGACACAGACATTCAGTTCTCCATTTTCGATATAAAATCTCCATTAAAGCACATAGAAACGGTGTTGCCATGTTGACTGTCTTCTGTCTTTAGGGGTACCTTAGTGAGAGTCACCTTTTGGGTACCTCTTTCTTTCGGGAGGGGATGACATGCCACGTGACTTGTGCGATCTTAGTTTCCTGCCCAAGGGTTGAACCTGGGCCTAGCAGTGAAAGTGTGGAGTCCTAACCACTGGACCTCCGGGGGATTCCCCTTGGGTACCATTTTAAATTTTAATTATTTTTTCACATAAACTTTTTTCCCAGGTCAGTAAACATAATTTATCTCATTGTTGTTAATCACTGATGTAGTATTTTATTTTATGGCTCATTGTTGTTAATCACTATTGTAACGTGCTATTTTATGGCTCTGTCATTTACTTATCACCTATTTATTCTTTTAAAATATTACATACAATTTTTATGTTACATGCAATTCTTAGGATATTAATTATGTACATTCACTTGGGAAGGGGATACATCTTTGCTTTGTTCCTCAGGAAATTCCTAGGATTACAGTTTCATAGTCCAAGCTCAGGTGTATATTAGGTTGGTTTGGTATTTACTGCCAAAGTGCCCCTTCTGTCACCCCCGCCCCTCAAGGCTGGGCCAGTTTACTCTGTAAACTGGTATTTGTGGAAGGTTCATCAGAGTGAGACACTCTTTAGGGGCCATGTGTTGAAATAAAGGTGGCTTTGAGGTGACATCTGCACTTGCCTGAATCTTCGTCTCTTCTTCCTACCCTGTTCAGGGCAGAGATGGCGTGACCCTGAGCATGGTGTTGTGTTAGATACTTGGCTTTCTGTTGACGTCAGGGTGGCAGCTCAGCAGCACTTCCTTGGGGGTAGGGTTGGGGCTCGTCCCGTCGGTCCATAGGGAGCTCTGGCCACGGCTCTCGCTGCCTGTCGGGTGTCCCTGGAGAGAAGCCGTTTCCTGGACAGCGGTGGGTCTGGAGCCTTCAGCTCTCTCTGCCCAGCGCTGCTGCCCCAGGACAGAGGCCCTGGCTGAGCACAGTGATGCCGCCTCCACGGCCGGCGCGTCTCTCGCTGGACCAAGTTAGCTGTGACAGGTCAGGTCAGTGCTGCCAGTCCAGTGCTGAAAACAGGTGTTATTTGACATTTGGGACCAAAGGGGACCATTTTCTTTCACGATTCTGTCTAATCTTCCTTTTGAAAAAGACCTCAAGTTCAGAGACTTGTTGAAAGGAAGTAGCCTGGCTTATTCTTAATTTATTTTTAAAGACAAATTTTAAAAGAGCAGTTAAGGTTCACCACAAAATTGAGAGGAAAGCAGAACAGTTTCTCATACATGTCCTTCCCCAACAGCTGCAGAGTCTGCCGCACTGCCAGCATCCCCTCCCAGAATGGGGCTTGTTACAGTTGCTGGACCTCCACTCATTATCACCCACCGTCCATGCTGACGCTAAGGGTCACTCTTGGTGCTGTGCGTTCTTTGGGTTTGGACAGATATGTAATGACACGGATCCATCAATGTAGTATCATACATAGTATCTTCACTGCCCTGAGAATCCTCTGTATGCCACCTGTTCATCCCTCCCTCCTCCCAACTGCTGGCAACCACTGATCTTTTTTACTGTGCCATAGTTCCTCCTTTTCCAGAGTGTCATGTAGTTGGAATCATACTATATGTCACCTTTTTAGACTGTCTTCTGTCACTTAGTAATATTAATTCAGGGCTCCTCCATGTCTTGTCATAGCTCAATAGCTTATTTCTTTTTAGCACTGAGTGATTTTGCATTGTCTGAATGTGCCACATTTGTTTATCCATTTACCTACTGAAGGACATCCTGGTTGCTTCCGAACTTGGGCAGTTCAGGATTAAAGCTGCTATAGACATCTGTGTTCATGTTCAGGTTTATGTGTGGGCTTAAGTTTTTGATCCCTTTGGGTAAATACCAAGGAACATAATTACTGGATTGTATGGGATGAGTACCTTTAGTTTTGTAAGAAATTGCCAAACCCTCTTCTGCGGTAGTTATACCATTTTGCATCCCCACCGGTAATGAATGAGAGTTGATGCTCCTCGTTTCACCAGCATTTGGTGGTGTTGATGTTCAGATCTGGGCCATTCTTATAGGTCTGTGGTGGTATCTCATTTTAATTTACATTTGCCTGATGACATTTGCTTATTTGCCTACATTTTAGAAAAAGTGATAATTTTAAAATTGTGGTAAGAACTGACCTCTGCTAGAATTAAACCTGGGGAAGTGCAAGACCACTAGAACAGAGATGAAATGCCTGAACTTTAGAATGGATGGTGGAAGGCTTTTTCTTTGACGGACTGTATGTGGGTGGGAATATCAGCCCTTGCTTATTGGAAAGCAGAGTGATGTGGGAGATAAGATATATAAGGAAAAGTCACAAAACAAGAAGGCTTTATTAGATCATAAGAAAGTGAAAGAGGCAAGTGGGTTAACATTCATGGAGCACCTGCTGTGATTACCTGGGCCTGTTACTTCATGTCCCTCAGCCTCATTTTTCTCTTCTCCGAAATGGGATAATAAAAATACCTACCTCAGAAAGTGTTTGGGGCTTGCTTGGGGAAAAAAAGGATCAAGATCACTTACTTTGTTTGGTACAAAGTAAGGAGTCAACAAATACTATTTGTTATTAATCATATTACTAGGTGAAGGTTGTTTCTTGTGAAATGACATGGGCTCTTAATAGAATAAAACAAACACCAGAAAATTTGGGACAGGTTAGGCATCTCTGGATTCCGAGTCCCAAGTGCTGACCATTATACCTTGGAACCAGCTAGTCAGGCATCTCTGGAATGCTACTCTCCAAGAGGCTGGCTTCTCTTCTGGGGAAGTCATGTGGTTTGCGAGAGCCAAGTGGTGGAGGTGGGCAGGGTCATCAGGGCACCTCTGGGCCTATATTTTTTTCACAAGTCTGTGGTTTGAAACTGATTTTCCTAGAACTGGGAACAAGGAACAAACTAGAACAAGGCATGTCTGAATGACCAGAAGTTGAAGATAAAACCTACTCTTGGGGACTTCTCATTCTGCCCAGTCTCCTGCGTAATGGGGTACAGAGAATAGTCACATAAGTTCCGCCTTCCCACTCCTCTGTAAAGCTTCAGGGTGTAGGTGCTGGTTTAAAGAATTCGGTTACTGCCTAGATGGAAGGCCACTAGCTTTTTTTTTCTTTTTTAATCAGCACAGGGAAATGGGTAAAATTATCAGAATAGTGATTTAGGTGCATGTGCTAAGGAAACTCTTAAAAGTAAGAAAGGTTAGAGCTGGAACTGGTCACAAATGAGGCTGCACAGTCTTGCCTGGTGGAGCTTACAACCAAGGGGAGAGCTGCTCCATTGGGAAGCAGCTCTGCAGCCAGAGATCGGGAGACCTGCCCTAATGCTCACCCAGCCGCTCTTAGCTGCATGACTTGGGCAAGTCTTATGAGTTTTCTGGGCTTCAGGTGCTTAACCTTCATCTTCAGGATCCATCTGTAGACCATGTCCTAGTGTGTTTCATGTGCAGAAACTGCGCTGCCACAAAGAATGGAAAAATCATAGTCTTTTCCTAATTTGCAAAAAGCAAAAAAAGAAAGCTTTTAAAATTGCATTGATGAGCNAGCTCTGCAGCCAGAGATCGGGAGACCTGCCCTAATGCTCACCCAGCCGCTCTTAGCTGCATGACTTGGGCAAGTCTTATGAGTTTTCTGGGCTTCAGGTGCTTAACCTTCATCTTCAGGATCCATCTGTAGACCATGTCCTAGTGTGTTTCATGTGCAGAAACTGCGCTGCCACAAAGAATGGAAAAATCATAGTCTTTTCCTAATTTGCAAAAAGCAAAAAAAGAAAGCTTTTAAAATTGCATTGATGAGCTTTTCTTTGTTCTTAGTTTTCTTATGTAAAATTGTCTTCTACTTCTTCTTTTCTTTTCTTTTTTTTTTTGGTTCAGGCCCAGGGATTGAACCTGAGCCCTCTGCAATGGGAACACAGAGTGTCATCCACTGGACCACCAGGAAGCCCCCATCTTACACTCTTTTGCTTCTTTTCACCTGTATCGAGCATTCATAGATAATATATATGCTTATTCTGTTCAGAAATGTGGTCATCATCATATCCTCTGTTAGGCTGTCAGACGCATGTCTGTATGGGTGAGACCATTCCCGATTTGCCATGGAGCCATCTGTACTCCTGCCCAGAGACCGGGGCTACCCTGGGGTACTCACTGCCCTGCACAGGCCCTTCCTAGTGGGATTACGGATGATGTTTGGAGTAAAGAGTCATAAAATCCTGGATTTTAGATCCTCAGAGGGGCCTCACAGAACATCTTACTATCTCCTTAACTAAGGCTCAGAGTTGTCCCAGCTCACAAGGCTGCTGAACGGCTGCTCAGTGGGCTGGGCAAGCAGCTCTCCAGACTCCTGGCCAGTGTACTTTCCACTACTGAGTTCTGAGAACTTATTGTTCTGTTGAGAAACCTTTCGGTGTTTGCCACTTGCTGGTGTATAGGAAAGAGCAGCAGTAGCCTGCCTTTTATCTTGTGGAACTTCCTGCTGGTCTGACAACATGGAGAGCGCCCAGCTTGCTTTGTAGAAGCGGTTCAGTGCCAGACATACAAATAGCGTTCTGGACTAATTCATCATCAGGTACAAATGGCCTTGCACTGTGTCATGGACAAGATTAGTTAAGATGATCTTAACGAAGGTGCTGGTGACTGTGGGAACTGATGTCCCCCTGCTTGTGTCAGCGGATAGAGGGACAGAGCAGGACAGATGAATCTTGACAGAGGCCCTGCCTGTGACCTTGGACTCATTAGCACGTATCTCATCCCACCAGAGGCATCAGCTAAACTGTTAGGGTATGAGCATTGTTTGGTTTCAGGGGTAAATTCGTTGTTAATCACATTTGCAAAGCTGAGGATGAAAGGCTCAACAGAGTTCAGGGAGGTTGTGATCTCTGGCAAGTCATAAACAGAACCATTTCTGTAATCCCTGAAAACTTGGATTCTTGCTGTCAGAAAACAGAACAAATTCTGGTCAGTTCTTTGTGGGAAATAATTGTGAAAATGTAAATTAAAAGAATAAATTTTTGGCTTATGAGTTTCAGTTTGATTTGGGGATGGCAGTGGTCTTACTGAGGACCTCAGCCTGGGAGACACCCTCTCAGATAGCTCTGAGGAACTGCTCCCCAGAGAGAACCATGCGTGGGATTCTAGTGAAGGGAAGTTATGTGTAAGGAGGACTTCCCTAGTGGCTCAGTGGAAAGAATTCCCCTGCCAGTGCAGGAGGTGTGGGTTCGATCCCTGGGTGAAGAAGATCCCCTGGAGGAGGAAATGTCAAACTACTCCAGTATTCTTGCCTGGAGAATCCCAGAGACAGAGGAGCCTGGTGGGGTACAGTCCATGGGGTCACGAAGAATCAGGCAGGGCTTAGAGACTCAACAAGAGACAGCAAC
Organism: Neotragus pygmaeus; assembly: GCA_006410875.1. Lineage (NCBI taxonomy): Eukaryota > Metazoa > Chordata > Mammalia > Artiodactyla > Bovidae > Neotragus > Neotragus pygmaeus. The sequence goes on along the minus strand of SJYV01054512.1, from coordinate 355,514 downwards.
ATGTAATCAAGAACACTTCTTGGTAGAAGGTTGCTGCTTGTCACAGGGAACAAATATCTCAGTTAATGATATTAGTGCTTTTCTAAGTATGGGAAGATGCCAGGAACTGGGTTCATGACATTTTCTCCTAAAAATACCTGTGTGAAGTGCGAAGTGCCTCATTCCTGATCTTTGCCCTGAATTCCTTTCATGATATTCTGTAGGTGGAACTGGAATGCGGGCAGCATTCTTTGTTTTATAGCTTTATATACCCTTCTGAGAAAACTGCTCCATCAGGCCATCCTCTATTACATTTATCTTGCTTGAGATTTTCATAGCATTTTTCTCACTGGACTGAACCAACTTGGGTGAGCTAAACGTATATAAAAATTTGCAATAGAAATATGTTTCTGAGATTGAGCCTACTACTGTGTAATGGAGTATTTTTCTGCTTCCCATTTGTATTTCATCAATTGGACCCCAGAGAAATCAATATCTTCATTAAATTAGAGGTGACCAGATATAAAGCGCATTTGAATTCTGCCCTGTGTTGCTGTAGACTTGGCAGACCACTTTTGAGAACATTGAAAAGGGTGACTGTACATTATTCTGGATCAGAATTCCCTGCGTGGCTGTTTGAAAATACAGATTTCTAAATCAGAATTTGCAGGAATGGAACTTGCAGAATATGTGTTTTTAGGAAATTGCCCAGGTGATTTGTCCTAAAGCCTTAGCTCCTCCAAGACTCACAGCATCCCCATGATCTCACTGGTGAGGGCATATGCTCAAAGAGGGGAGGTGAATCCTGTCTGTCACTCAGGCCATATTCTCTGGGCATTGGCATGTATTTGCTGTGTGCCCGGAGGTGTTCTGGTTATAAAGCCTGAACTGAACGTTGTTCTGACTTAGTGAGTTACAACATTGCCCATAAACAGGGATCTTCTGCTCTGTTCCCACTGCTGATCATCCGGAGACTTGGCTAGGTCATGTCACTGCTTTTCTTCTTCTGCTCAGCTGTTTCTGGTCTCATCTTGGAAGAAACTCTTAGACTCTGTTCCTTGTTGATTTGGCTCTTAGGTAGCTTATTTCACTTTTTGTGCTGTGAAATTTTTTTTAAGAAGGCTGGATTTCTTTTCCTTCCTCCCTGCCTAGCCTGCTCAGCAGCAACTGTATATGGATGGTGTTGGTAACAGCAACAAAGGGAAACAGGAGGAGCGTTGTGCCCACTTAGTGCTGTGGACTGGTGAGACCTTCCTTTCTGTTGCACCCTCGCTCCCGCCCGCATCTCCTGAGGCTGGACTTGGTGGCCTCCTCGGCCTCCTCCTCTGTGGTCAAGACCCGTCTTCGCCAACCTGCCAGGCTGATGTGTGAACACTGCTTTGACGGAGTCCATCCCTCTTCAGTGACCCTCGCTGATCCTCGCTAGCCTAGGAGACTTCACAATCTCCTTTCTGCCTGCTTTCTCAGTGTCCATCCTGCCCTTTCAGATCAAGTCTGTACCAGCTGGGATCGGCTTTTTCATCCTCCTCACAGTTTTAAATGTTGGGCTCATGCTGAGCAGGGTCAGGACAGGGCCGAGGTGGTGGAAGTGTTCTCCTGGCATAGGCTGCAGGCCCAGAACGGGACACGGGGCTACAGTTCTGGTTCAGAAGTCAAGTGGAAAAGGGTGGTCAGAGTTGAGACGGGAACCAAGAGAGGCAGCCACTAAGTCCAGGGAAGAAAGAATTTCCAGGTGAAGAGGATGATTGAGAGTATTGCGTGTTCAGGCAAGTGGGCGAAGACTGAGGGAGTTCCATTGCATTTGATGAGTGAGTGATGACAGTCTGGTGTGCTCTGAAAGCACTTCAGCCGGAACAGAGGTTAAATTGCAGCAGGGAGGAGCCAGACCACAAATACTTTTGTGAGATTTAAAAACGAAAAGGCAGGTTTTATTATTTTTATTTCCCAAATGGCAGATTCTTAGGTGTATTGAATTCTCAGAGGATGGAGCTGGAATAGAGGAGAAGGTTCAGAATAAAGAGCTGTCTTGGAGGATGGGGGAAGGGACCGGGTTCCCTTGGGGCAGTCAGGAAGGAGGAGAGGGCATGCGGCCAGCGGAGGCACTCAGTCCAGCTCTGTCCCTTTTGCTGCTGGGAGGAGAGGAGTCTCACTGTTGGCCGCCCACCTGGGGCAGCTTGAGGCGAGCCTGCACAGATGAGTCTGGCAAAGGTCTGTCTTGTGTCATCCTCTTCTCTTTACAAAGCTTAGGTGATTCCCTGTTGCTGGCGTCAGCCCAGGTGACTTCTGTGGTGGCCAGGCCATTGCCTGTGTGCCTGTCCAGCCCCTCTGTTCCGAGTGGCGTTCCCCTAACACACCCGGCTGTTTGCCGACGTGCCTTCACTCACACAGGCTCAGGCCTTGGCCGGAATCAGCCTTTCCTGCTCCCCTTCCTCCACTGTGCTGTGGGTCAGTTAACTGTAGGTCTCACTCCATAGAGAATGGAAGCACATTCCTTAAACCTATGGTTATTTTTAGTCATGCTTTTATTTCCTCTGCTAGGTTGTGACTGAAAGGATTTTTAAATCCAGGAATAATTTTAAATGTTAATAAAATGTAATGAGAACATGCATGTTAGTATCAGAGGACAAGCCCTAACTGGGCTGACTTCAGTTTGAATCCAGGCTCTGCTTCTCCCTGGGTGTGGTTTGGGATGGTTACATCCTGTCACCTTATTAACCTACAAAGTGGGGATCATGCAGCTGACCTTTTAGCAATGTGGGGCCCAGGCCTGGCACACACTAAGTACTTAGCAGTCTACACCCCAACAACATCTGGCTGCGCCTCGGGGGGCGGGGTGACAAGGTAGAGGAGAGCGGGTAAAGGTGCCCCTGCTCCTCATCAGGGTGGTGGGGGCAGGGATGCATGATTTTGCCCTCTGAACATCCTTTCCCGTGTCTGCGCATCGGGTGACGCATGTCATAAAGAGCTGGTGGACGTTCTTCATGACTGTGCTCACTGGTTTCCTGGAGTGTCCTATGCTAATAGTGGTTTCACTTTTTTCTGCTGGTGATTGCACAGAAGGAAGCGCATATTTCTTCTGGGAAAGCAGTGTACACTGCAGTCAATAGCATCAATTTGTACTTTTTAAAAAAGATTTGATTGGCAACTATTTGGGAGTATCACACAATTTGATATTTACAACATTTATGGCAGGAGGTGCAACCTGTAATGTTAGTTTCCCCATTGAAGTTGCTCTGTTTTGCTGTTTTGCCTTTGCCCATAGAACTCTGGGCATGATTTGGTTTTTGGACCTCTCCTTTTCAGAACAAATGCTGAGGCTTAGATGTGTAGTAGGGCAGCTGTATGAAGTGTACATATCATATCGCTTATGAAACCAGAGAAGGAATATTACCATGGGGTTCATTTTTTCCTATAAATTTTTAATGTATTTGACATGGTTGTGGGTAGCTGATCTTTCCATTTTCTCAGTAGGAATACAAATGTTTCCTAACAGAGAAAGGAAAAGAAGCTTGCTCTATGAGAACTCGATAAACCAATATAAATATTTTAAGGGTATTCTTTTCCTCTCCATAGCCAGTCACACCAGGTTTTATCTCTCATCCATCTTCGTGATAAATGAGTGCACATTAATTTTTAGTGCTGAAAATCTGTCTTGTGACATGGAGGCTGGTGACAAATGACACTTTCAACCGAGAGACTGTGTTGAGATGTTTTGCAGGTGCAGATGGGGTGGTGGTTCACAGAGCCAGTGGGAAGCGTCTCATTGAATGCTGATGCATCCTTGACCTTTGTGAAGTGTTTCTTGGTTTTTAAGATTGGCATTCTGAAACAGTTTATATTCATAGCATACTAGAGGCCTAACTGGAGGTCTAACAAATGGATCTCTGGAAAATAGGTAAATATGCCAAAGTGAACCCTGACAGAAAAGGTAGGGGAAATGAAGTCTTGCCCACGGAAGAGATTTGGACTGTTAAAACCAGAATGCGGAGGAGACAAAAGCACATTGTCAGTACTGGTTATGAAGGGGTGCTGAGCAGGTGCTCCAGTGTTTGTCATTCAACAGAAAAGAATAAGGGTTACAAATGAGGGTTCAGATTGTAAGAAGGGACGTTGAAAAGCTCTAGGGAAAGAGCATGGGTAGGTCCGTGCCCCTTGCTTCCTTGCTCCGTCCATCCGTACCTGCCCTCCGAGTGTTTGCAGCAACTTTATTGGAATAGTTAGAAACCAGAAACCACGCAGACGTCCTTAAAGAGCTCAGTGAGTACCCCATGGAACTCTACACAACAATCAGAAGAAACATACCACCTAAACAAGTCGCTCCCTCCCTGGGGGCGTCTCCAGAGTACTGGGCTGAGTGGAAGAAGCCAGTCCCCAGTGATGACCTCGTGTTCAACACCAAGCGTGGGGCCGGTCTCCTTTCGCTTTCTGGGTTCCTGTCCACCTCTCCATGCTCGCCTCTCCTTCACTTTCATCCCAAGTGTCTCTCTCCTCTCATCTGCTGTACTGATTGGCTTCCCGTAAGACGGCCCCTGACAGGTACCTGCAGGCAGACAGCGCTGTGCTTCTTGTGCCCCTCTCTGAGCACCTGTCGCAGACAGACTTGGAGAGGTGGATTCAAAAGCCACTCTTCAGAATTTCTGAGATACAATAAAGGTAGCATAGTGCCCTTGTGGTCTGTCTGTGCTAAAGCAAAAGACAGGATTTTCTTCTTTTCAGGGACCCCATTTCGAGGTCCGCTGGACTAGCACATAGTAGATGTTAAGTGCATACATCAACTACTGTTTCTCATATTATAATTCTTCATAGCTCTATCTTCTTTGATCCAGGCTTTCATCGCTCCATCTCCAGCATTGGGCACAGTGCCCCAGAGAGAGCAGGGCACTGATAAACCTGGGATTAACGCATGAACTCCTGCGGGTTGGTATTGGAGGAGATCATGTTCAGCAGCTGCCTGCTGTGCCGGATGCTGAAGGGGAAGGAGGCTGCTTTCCGGGACGAGTAGTTCATCTTTTGGTGCTTTCTTGATAACTTTGATGGTGACTGACGTTTTCCCCAAGGGTACCAGATAATTGCAGATTTTGATATTTGACATTTGGCTGAGACCTCCATCTCAGGAGTCTCTGTGGTGATGTTTGATTCAAGAAGACATTTCAGGCAGGTGATAGACGTGTGGCCTCCAGCTGTCCCCTCTTTCGAGGAATTGGCCCCAGTGTCCATCTGGACGTGCCTGGGGAACGCAGGTGCCAGTGCAGGGAGAGGGCAGCGGGGCCGTGGGAGGCTGAGTTCCACTGGAGCCATTTCTGCATTAAGACCTGCTTTCTCAGCACTTTGAGCAGCTTTTGTTTGTTTTGTTTTTGTTTTCAATTTGATGACAAAAAGTTTTATGAGTATGGGAGCCATTACCTTAAAGAGGTTTTGGTATTCTTTATCGTAATCCTGAAACTTGGATAATTAACCTGGAGGTGACCTGTTATCTTTGGATTTTTCAAAATCGACATGTGCTTGACTTCTGAGCTCTTCCTTATTACCAGTGTTGTCGTCAGTGGGAGAAGTGGCTTTTCTTTTTCAGTGATTCTCTGTGGTGTGATCAACATATTCCCTTCCTCCAAGGGGCTCATAAGTTGAGAGGGAACCCTAGCTGTTACCCTTGGGCGCTGTGATAAGACGTGTGATATTCAGTGTTCAGCAGTATGAGAGATTGTGGCTGGTGTTAGCCTGTTTACGTGGATGACTCCCTGGAAGTCCTCCGTTACTACTCAGGTAGGAGGACAGCTGGGGTTTTATTTGTTTGTGTTCAGTGATCTAAGCCTTTAGAGCAGAGCCCGAGGGACCGGAGAAGGGCAAGAGAGCAGGGCAGGTGCTGGGGGGTCGTCACCCGGGGAGCCACTGAGTGTGTAGCACCACAGCCTGCAGCGTGCCATCCACCCCTTCCGCTCCTCAGCATCATCAAAGGGCAGGCAGGATGGCCAGCCGTGTTATAAGTGTGAAAGGGAGACTCATACCTGCCAGTCTCGAGCCTTAGGTAGTCGGGGGTGGAGTGGGCCCTGGTCCTCAGGCCTTCTGTTCCTGTGGACGCCTGGAGGTTTGTGACCACAAAGTTGGCATACCCAGTGGCGACCATGGAAAAGACTTGGGTCGAAGTCGGAAGGTGCACCTGGAGACGTGTGGGAGTGGGGTGGCCTCTGCTTGAGCTTGGTTCAGAGGTCAGGGGCTCATGAAGCCACACACACACACAGGGCCTGTTGTCACATCTGAAGCTTTACAGGGAGCACCGGGCAGGCTCTCAGGCAGGCTGAGGGGTGTCTTAGGAGAGCAGGGGAAGGACATGGCATGCTTTGTGTTTCGAGGGTGAACTTGACTGAGGGCTTCCTTGGTTTGAAAGTCCTGCATGTGCTAAGAGGGGTCCCCAGCTTTCTTCCCAGCTCACCCCCAGGAAGCCTTAGAGTCATTTGTGGTGTAGTATTACCTTCAACTCAGTCAGCCTTTTGAGGGGTTATCTCCTTCCTCCAGCAGCAGCCCCCATCATTGTGTCCTTTGCTGTGCTCTGATCCATGAAGAGCAGGAAGATTCAGGCACCAGTCTTGGGTCATCGGGGGCTTGGGTCTGAAAGTGCTGGTCCCATTTGGGTCTGTATTTTGTAATGAAAGCTTGGAGTCAGACTGACATCCAGTCATTCAGGCGAGTATGTGTAGGATGCCGAAATGGAATAATATGATGTATCCCTAAGATTCATCCCCCAGATTCAGTAATTTCAAGGTATTTCCTGGGTACAGCTGCCCGTTATGTCTAGAGCACTTAACTCTGCTTTTATTACCTTACAACAGCCCCATGGGGCAGATATTATTTCCATCTTGATGATGAGAAAACTGACAGGCCCAGAGATATAGAGTAACTTATCCAGGGTCACACGGCAGCAGCTGGCCTTGGCAGCCTCTGTGCTGACTGTCTCGACTGTGCTGCTTGGAAACGCTTCTTAGCTTTTCTGATACAGTTTAGTAAAACCATCCAAAAGTTTGTCTGCAGAATCCGAAAGTCTAGAATAATGCATATAATTGTGAATGTCGGTGATGGCATACTCCTCCAACAAAAATTTGTTGGTGTGTGTTCTGCATAATTGCTATGGTAACTTGAGTTTTAACAATATATGTGTAAGCCTCAAATGAGTACTTTTTGATTACTTAGCCTTTAGTAGACATCGTAGACTGCACGAAAGTTAAATCAGAGACTGCTAATTATACAGTTAGCTGCTAACATGTGGTGAGGGACTCAGCTATGTGCATTCATTTTGAGAGAAGATTTTTAAGAGTTTGGAATTGTTCCAGCTTGCTTCAGACCTTCTTCCCCTGCTTAACCTCTGCGGTACTGTGTATTTCTGTATTTAAACAGTAGATTTGAAATGAACAATAGTGGTATTGTTGAGTAATTCTGTTATTCTGTGTGACCATGTGGAGTTTTTATTTCTGTTTAAAAATTAAAACAGATCTGGAGGTGTAATATTTTTTCTTTGGTAAGTTCAAATTTTAGGTCATACATGAACTGTTTTACTAAATTTGCTTAATTGTCAGTAAAATTGAAATGTATTATTTTTAAATGGGTGCTTCTGATACTGAAGAACAAATCATGAAAATAGTTGATTTTTACATAATTATTACTGAAAATAGTGTTTTCATATGAAGAGAGTGTTTTTAAAAATGGTCCTTCCTGGCTGTTGAATACACGAGGTATATCCTGGCAGGCAGAATTCTTTTTCTTAGCCTTTGGCAGGATAGGAAGAAAGACTGAGGACTCTACTGCAGGAGAGTCTGTGCCAGAAATCAGTGCAGGCACGCGCTGCACCTTTTATCTCACTCTGTCCCTCTGTGAACTTCTCCCGGGCCTGCGGCCTGTGAGACTGAGCAGTGAGGGCTCCTACAGGGCCAGCTGGATGGAGCTGCAAAGGATGGCATCAAGGCTGCTCCCGCCCAGGTGGCGGGCTGGTGGAGACCTCTGCTCTGACCCGGAGCATCACTCAGGACACACCTGGTTGTGTGCCCGGGGGTGTGTGATGAGGACTGGAGACATTTGTAGTCACAGCTGGAGGGGATCTGACCTTGGCATCTTGTGTGTAGAGGCGGGTTATGCAGCTCAGCATCCTCCAGGGCACCAAGCAGCCTTTCCACCCCCATGGCAAAGAACTCTCTGCCCAGAACATCCACAGTGCTGAGAAACTTTGACTTAGGGCAAATGAAGTAAAATTCCCTAGCCTTTTTCATTTCCTTGAAATGGGAAAAAATTAGTGCTTTTCTCATAGTGATTTTGTGGCAAACTGTGGAAAATGATACCTTGAAGAGGCCAGTTTTTGGTGGCATAACAATGATGGTTAATTGTTGGGGAGACATGTAGGATGGAAACCTGTTGCTGTGACGGCTCAGGTGCAGTAGAAATGCTCCACTCTGCATGCTAGGTGCTCTCCACGGGTGATGATGCTTAGGATCCAGCCTTAGATATATATTTATTCATTTTGGGCTGCACTGTGCAGCTTGCAGAATCTCAGTCCCCTGATCAAGGGTTGAACCCAGGCCACTGCGCCAAATCGTAACCACTGGATCCCCAGGAAATTCCCAAGATCGTGCCTTTAAATTAGGAAATTGAACTGGAAATCACTTAGAAACGTTTGAACAGGAAGTAGTGTTTCTGGTCAAATGCTGGCTTGTCAGTCTTTTCCTGAACTGGTCTGATGATAAGCCATCTGGGTTGCTTGTTACATGACAAAATCCTCCGCTTGAAGACTGAGAGGTTAGAAGAAGGGGCCAGGGTTGTAGCCGTGTGATGGGAATCCTCAGTGTCAACAGTAGTCCTCGGTGAGTCTTAAGATCAAGCAAATTTGAGAAACAGTCCTTTTAGGTGGGAAAAAGACCCTTTATCAGTGAGTTTGGAAAACTGTGGTTTAGAGTAATGTGTGTGTGTTAGTCACTTAGTCGTGTCCAATTCTTTGCAACCCCATGGACTATAGTCTGCCAGGCTCTTCTGTCCATGGAATTCTCCAGGCAGGAATACTGGAGTGGGTTGCCATTTCCTTCTCCATGGGATCTTGCTGACCCAGGGATTGAACCCAGGTCTCCTGCATTGTGGGAGGATACTTTTACTGTGTAAGCTACTAGGGAAGCCCATCGTTTAGAGTAAAGCAGACATCTTTCGTATAGCCCTCTGCTGAGCCTTTAATAAGATAATTTGCCTTGCTCTCTGCTCAGTGTCCCATCTGGTGCAGATACGGGACAGGGTGGTGGGATGGGAAGCAGCTTTAATCAGCCTGCTGACCACATGTGCAAAGTTGCACACTGGGTGATACCTCCGAGAAGCTATGAGGAGATCAGGAAAAAGAAAGAACTTAGACATGAGCAGAGGGGAGGATGCACATCATCTTAAAAGTGACTGTATTCACACAGTTCACTTGTTGTTAAAAATTTACTATGGGAAGTATTCTAAGTGCAAAAAACTAAGACAAAATTTTGGACAGTGTAATAAATTTAGTAGTTAATATACAGCACATTGAATGCAACTTGCTGCCAGCATCCACAGGATAATTTTTAAGCCACAGATCGTTGATAGATTCTGGACCCAGCTATGGGATTTTGTACTGAAGCCTGACTTTCCTGAAAATACCCACTGAGGCATGGCCCTTCCCCTTTGGCCTCGGTCCTCCTGAGACTGTGCTCCCCAGAGTCATCTTGAGGCATGCACACACTCCAGGCAGGGACCCAGGGGAAGCTGTTGCCTTGTGCTTTTCTACATTCACGTCCAGTTGGTGTTTCAGAATCCGGCCTGGCAGGAGACTTGGGTGCTATTTCCTTTGCAGAGCAGTTCCGAAGAAGCAGACTCTGTGGCCCCTGATTCTGTAGCTTTTTGTGGCATCACATTTAAATGCTGTGCTCCGTAATAAGCAACATTTATAGTCTCTGTTGACCAAGCTGCTGCAAAGTAGACTCGGCTAGCAGGCACCTCAGAAGGCCTGCGTCAGATGCGTGGCACGCACACATTCAAAGTGGTGGTACCAGCCCAGTGGTTGTGGCCTTGTAATTGGCAAGTAGTTTGTCTCCCAAATGACAGCTCTCTGGCTGGTGAACAAGTGAAGGGTGTTTCACGAGCAGGCCCCGGAGACCTACTGTAGCTCCATGACCGTGTGGAGCTTGGGCGTTTGTGCTTCTGGGTGGAGCGTTAAGGTTGCTCTCCTTGCCGAGCCTGGCTGATGACGCTTTGGTAAGAGTGAGTGTTCTCGTTCATATGTAATTACTATCTTCCCAGTGAAGGGCTCTTGATTAACTTTCTGTTTCTACCTTAAATTACTGCCCACTTAGTGGTTTAAAATGCTACAGACGTATTTAGTTTCTCTGGTTCAGAAGTGCGCATGAATCACCAGGCTGACATCACGTAGCCCTTTGTGCAGCTCCGGGAGCTCCCTCTCTCCCTGCCTTCTCCAGCTGCATCCCTTGGCTTGTGGTCCCTTCTGTCTTCAGAGACAGCAGCCTCACATCTCTTGACTTGCTTCTCTCATTGCATATATTCTGTTCTCCATGTTTGTAGGTTCCTGGGGTTAGGGTGTGGACATCTCTGGAGTCATTATTCTGCCTACCACAGGCTCTTTCTGTATTTCCATAGTACCCTGATCTGTACTAAGTCGTATAGAAGTTCTGTTTACATATATTTCATTCCTACTAAATTTCCCAGACTCCTCTAGGGCCACCATGTTTTCTGTATCACCTTTGAATTCCCAGCATTTCCACAGCACCTGGCACACAATATAGGGTGCTCAGTAAGTGTTTGCCAAGCTAAACAGAACTGTTTCAACCCCCCCACCCCACCCTGGCCCAAATTTTAAGAACAAACATAAGAGCTAGAGAATTGTGACTTTTATAGCAAAGCAGTAAGAACTCAAAACCCCTTTTGTCTCTTGACTCCTGAAAACCATTGAATGTAAGGCTCAGACAACCTACATGTGCAGTAGAGTGCATTATTGTAGCCGTGTCTCAGGAACGCATCATCTCATGCTGGTCATGAGTGTGCAAGTCTTCTATTTGAAGACTGCTCTTTGCTAAACCGAGTATCGCTTCGTTATAAATCATGGAAAATGGAAAACCTCAAACCATACATTCATTATTGCCTTGCTCTTAAGGATAATATTGTAAAACTGTGAGGACTTCAGATTATTTTTGTATTAAATGTACCATATAAGTTAGCACAAAAGCATGATTTGATCTTTCTTTATGTAACAGGTGAGTATAGATAAATTCTTGTCCCTTAATTTTGACTTTGTCTGAATGCCCTTTGTGCCACCTTTTTAGTGATTAATTTGTAGGAGGCACACCTCGGACATCACCAGATGGTCAACACCGAAATCAGATCGATTATATTCTGTGCAGTCAAAGATGGAGAAGCTCTATACTGTCAACAAAAACAAGACCAGGAGCTGACTGNCATCAAGAGGCTCTTTAGTTCTCCACTTTCTGCCATAAGGGTGGTATCATCTGCATATCTGAGGTTATTGATATTTCTCCTGGCAATTTTGTGCTTCATCCAGTCCAGCATTTCTCATGATGTACTCTGCACATAAGTTAAATAAGCAGAGTGACAATATATAGCCTTAACATACTCCTTTCCTGATTTGGAACCAATCTGTTGTTCTATGCCCAGTTCTAACTGTTGTTTCTTGACCTGCATACAGATTTCTCAGGAGGAAGGTCAGGTGGTCTGGTATTTCCACCTCTTGAAGAATTGAGAAATGCAAATCAAAACCACAGTTAGCTAACACCTCACACCTATAAGAATGGTTCTCATTAGAATCTACAAATATTTGTAAGAACGTGGAGATGAGAATAGTTGGTGGTGGAAATGTAAATTGGCGCAGCCACCATAGAAAACAGTATGGAGTTTTCTCGAACTTGAACTACCATATGACCCATCAATTCCATTCCTGGGTATATACTCAAGAAAAATGAAAACACTAATTTGAAAAGATACATGCAGCCCAAAGTTCAGTGAAATGTAATTTACTATTTTAAAACTTTAAAAACTAACTAGTAAGTTGTCATATATAATGAAGTAGTCACTAGACATCTCCTATATCAAAAGCCAAAATTTAAAAGATAAAATAAAAGGAATATTTTTCATTCACAAAACCAAAATAAACACATGAAATATCTAGAATCAGCACATTTGCAATTCCTAAGGAAAAAAGCTATAGAACTTATTTGGAAGATGCAAATAGAGATCAGATATATTAAGATACACCTTTTTAAATTTATTTTTTGTAAGATACACATTTTTTAAACCCAGAAGTGTTAAATAGTATTGAAAAGTCAACATTTCCCATATTAATATAATGATTTAATTCTAGTGGGTTTTTTTTTTCTGTGAACTTGACAAAAATGACTCTAAAGTTTATNTTTAAATTTATTTTTTGTAAGATACACATTTTTTAAACCCAGAAGTGTTAAATAGTATTGAAAAGTCAACATTTCCCATATTAATATAATGATTTAATTCTAGTGGGTTTTTTTTTTCTGTGAACTTGACAAAAATGACTCTAAAGTTTATTGGGAAGAATGAGTACATTAATGGTCTTTAAAAGTCTCAAACAGAAATGTTAGGATAGTAAGCTACACATGGAACATAAAACATATAAAACTACTGTAAATAAAATAGTGTGGAATTTAGGTTAAATATTGCACAAGGGTGAGACAGGATAAATATCCTGAAGCATAGCCTAGTAGTGGGATGTACAGAAAATAATAGGATGTTAAAAAAAAAAAAAAGGACCATCACAAAACATTGGGGTTACACTATTTAAAAAGAGTTTTGGGGAAAATTGGCCCTCAGGGAGAATAATCATCAAATCTAGACCTCCCTTTATACTCTAATGTGAAGAGTTAAATGCAGGGAAAAAAGTGGAAATATATATATTTAACTGAAATATATACATATATAATATTTAACTGATCTTTGGATGAGCAAAGAAACTCTTTGCCTAAATATATGAGAAATGAAAGAACACACATATAAAATATAATGCAGGTTCCAGGTAAAAAATGTCAAGCTATGCTTGCCAGATGAAGGCTGTTTTCACTCACCTCTTACTGGCTTCAAGGCTGACCCATGTCTGACATCAGAAAGTCAAGGCCACTTTCTTCATTTCCAGCCCTTCATGTTCCTTCTGAAATTTTGAGTCTTTTGGGGTTTTTTGTTGGTCAAGCCATGCAGCTCCCAGGATCTTAGTTCTGAGACCAGGGAGCAAACCCATGCCCCCGCAGCTGAGTCCTAACCACTGGACCACCAGGGTTCAAGGAAGACCTCACTCTGAGTCTTGTTCTCTGAGTTCTGGTTTGCTCCAAGGTTGCAACTCTTTTCTTCATTCCCATAGCTCCACTTGCCCAGGAAAGAAGCTTGACACCCTGGAGTTTGTGGTGGAACTCAGATTTGTTCAATAATTCTTGATTATCACCTGGGATTCCATGCTCAGTCATGTCCGACTCTTTGTGACACCATGGACTGTAGCCCACCAGGCTCCTCTGTCCATGGGATATCCCAGGCAAGAATACTGGAGTGGGTTGCCATTTTCTTCACCAGGGGATCTTTCCAACTCAGGGATTGAACCAGGTTCTCCTGGGTCTCCTGCACTGGCAGGCGGATTCTATACCACTGAGTCACCTGGGAAGCCCTTGATGATCAATCACTCAACACTACCTAGATTCAGTTAGAACTAGACACGGAACAACAGACTGGTTCCAAATCGGGAAAGGAGTACATCAAGGCTGTACATTGTCACCCTGCTTATTTAACGTATATGCAGAGTACATCATGAGAAAC
>SJYV01054512.1:309613-337696 GCA_006410875.1 Neotragus pygmaeus | reverse complement strand
CCCCACCCCCACCCGGTGGTTGTAAGGACAAGATGAGATTATGCTTATCAGGAGCCTGGGGTCTGGCTGCTCTCAGTAAATGGTAGCCTTGGCTGGAGATCGGGCTTTACTGGGACGACAGGCCAGGCATGTGTTCTCCTATTTATAGGGGCTCTCAGAAAACACGTGCAACCAGAGGCTCGCTCACCAGCACCTCTTGGATACTCTCTCGCCTGATTCCAGCCACGTGGATAACTTTCCTTTCTATTTGGATTCCCTTCCAGCAACATGTATTTGATATGGGTGGTTTTACAGAGGAAGCCTTGTAGCCTTTATGAGACACTAAGCAGTCGTCCTTGTCCTGCAATGAATAGTCATTTTATTCAGAATCTCCCTGGTACAGTGCTGGGGTTTTATTCTGGGAGGAGAAGCTGAACAGTTACCTTCTTCTCACCCCATCTTCCTGCTTTGGGAATGCATGTTCAGGCACTTCAGTGGGTCTCTCGGAGGGAGGAGGGCACTTGGCATCACAGCCTGGAGCCTCGTAGTTGCCGACTTGATTGGATTATTTGAAGTAACCTTGTGTGCTTGGTTAAAAATAAGCCTTATTGAGAAAGTGTATTTTTTGTTCTGAGAACTGACAGAGATTTTCCTGGCTGACATCTCCCAGTCCTCCAGCTGAAAGAACTATCAGGAGATGTCTCCAGAGTCGTCTGCTGTGGGTTAGATGGCTGGGAGCAGGAATATGAATGGTGCTGTAGATGCCCAAACAGTGTTGTCAGTGGAGAGAATCCCAACCACAGAACAAGGGAGCCCTCCCTGCCCTGGGAATCTCTGCAGCATGGAGGCACTGAGCGGTTGATGCTGTGAGCTGGGCTGTGGGACTGTCGCTGTGGCAACCTCTGCATGAATTTCCAGACTGTTGCGTTTTCTTTTAGTAGGCATGCTGTGGCAGTGATCTGTTGTTTTTAATCGGCACTTCCTTTCTTTAGGGAGAAGGAGAAGATGGTGGAGAAGAAAAGAGACTTTTGCGTGTGTACTTTTTAGAAAACGGACTGCAGTGAACTGTGCTCTGAAGGGCACGCGGGACTGGCAGGGAAGGCGCGGCGCTGGCAGGCCCCTGTGGGCGGTACTTGTGTTTGGGGGGTTTCCAGTCTTGAGGGGTTCTGTCGTGAGAGGATGTGCCTCTTCGCATCCCTGGCCCCCAGCTGCCCTGTGATTGCTCCATCGCAGCTGTGGAGAGAGGAGTGGAAGCAGGGCCGGGGGCAGGCCTGTGAAGAAAAGCGTGTACTCCCCGGGGGTCTGCAGCATGTTCCTCTGTGACCCCCTCATTGCCTGGGAGGTGATAACGAAACCCTGGCGCTACTGGAGGACCACAGAGTACTTCCCCTTCCAGCTCCACTCTCCTGGATTGAACGATTGCCTGCCAGTCCTCTCCTCAGATAGCTATAGCAGAAATTTGTTTTGCGAGAAGCCAGCACGATTCTAAATTTTTTGCAGGGTAGGGGGAGGGAGTGGCACCTGCCTTTCTCTCTCTGAAGTGTTTTTTCTCAAAATAAGTGAAAATTCAGGACCTGACACGAGAAATTGATGAACACAGGCCAGCAAACTGTATTGTTTCATCGTGAATGGCTCAGCTTATGTTCCTTTTCCCTGAACCCAGGCACAGAGATGAAAGCAGAAAATCAGTGACCCTACATCACAGCTCATTATGAGAAGCAAACTGTGTTGGGAGGACTGTCTCTCCCTCACGGACTCGCCTGGCTGTGTATTGTGACCAGGAGTCACCAAGCTTCTGGCCCGAGTCCAGGTCGGGAGCCATGATGCCGTATAGCCAGGTGCCTCCATGGGGGCGAGCCCGGCACCTGCCACGGTGACCCCCCCTCAACCCCACAGCTCTGGTGTCCCCGGTCACTGCAGTGATGGCTCCGGCGCCCTTGCTGGCTTTTCTGGAGCTCCTGTGCTGGGAGAGCCCATTGGCTGAGGGGGCCTGGCCGCAGCTGCTGTCCGGGCATCTGAAGCAGGGCAGCTGTGTGTGGCATGGGCAGGCCACACGCTCTGAGAGTCACTGAAGTCACCGCCGGCAGCCGGAAGGTAGCGGCTGCTGTGAACAGAGGACCAGCTGGTCTCCTGCCCTCCAGAGGCTGGGCCAGAGTGAGGAGAGAAGAGAAACAGCCAGGAACAGAAAATGTACTGTAATTCTAAAGTGCAAAGAGAAATTGCCTCAATTTAAACTGACATACAGATGATTCCTGGGCTTCCCTGGTAGCTCAGCTGGTAAAGAATCTGCCTGCAATGTAGGATACCCCAGTTCAATCCTGGGGTCAGGAAGATCCCCTGGAGGAGGGCATAGCAACCCACTCCAGTATTCTTGCCTGGAGAATCCCCATGGAGCCTGGCAGGCTACAGTCCATGGGGTCACAAAGAGTCAGACACGACTGAGCGACGAAGCACAGCACAGCATAGATGGTTCCTAGGGAATAAAGGCACAGTGTAGGGAACACCTTGGAGAAGTCATGTTAAAATGAAATTAATACTAAAATGTTACAGATAAAGAGATACTCCGTCCCCATGTGATAAAGTTGTCTGTAATTCTTACATACGTCTTGGATGGTATAGAAACACAAAGGAACCAAAAAAATCAGCCTGACCTGTTCCCCCAGAAACAGGTAACCGTAGATGCAGGAGAGGCACTGACTTTTCTGAACACTGTCAAAACCCAAAATAAGCAGCAGCTTTCACAAAAGCTAGAGACAAAACAGTGAAAATGGTCTTATGCCTTGAGCATGACCAAGGAAGAGACAGGCTCCCTGCATGGAAGATGACACAAAACAAGCAGTGTGGTTCTCTCATACATTCCCCTTACTCTGCTTGCATACCAGCCGGGCAGAGCTGGGCTGAGAATGAGAGCAGACATGGGGAGATGTGATGTTCAGGGCAGAGGCGCCCCCCTCCACCCCTCACCCCGCTTTCCTGGGGAGATGTGGAGCCAGCGGTGGCTGAACTTGACCTCTCAAGTTCCCTTCTGCCATGGAGCCTCTGTCACAGAGTCAAGTTGCAGATACTGATCTTTTGGTCCAAGGATTTCTCCCTTTTTCACCTGTCCCTTCTGTGTTAGTTGTTTATTGTGGTGTGACAAATCACCACAAATGCAGCATATCTCGAGTGCTCTGTTATTTCTATTACTTGGGAATTCTTGAAGGAAAGTTAATAAAAGGTAGGTTGAGCTTAATTGTGAGGCACCTTTAATGTGATTGGATGCGAAATAAGTTGGACTTTGTCCTGTAAGTCTTTAAAAAATTAAGCAAAGCAATGGCATGGAGTAGTGTTTTGGAGATGTTGGAACACTGGCAGAGTCATCCATGATGGACCCCCGAGGTTTCAGTGGAAACCTGGTGAAATAATGAATGCAGGTGTGCCTCAGGCATGCACCTGGGTGGTATCCATGGAGACATAAAGGGAGCTGGGGGGCATTGGTCCTTTCCCTTTCTTTGCAGTGTGTATCAGGTGTTAAATTAGAGGTTGAGAGACTGATTGAGTAGCTAATTTGGAGACTGTCCAAAACTAGGTCCCCATAGACACACCACTCGCTGTACTTTCATCCTTAGTCATTCATATATATGTGTGTGGATTATATATATATGAATTATAGATGTATATATGGTGTTTTCAGTTTTGATGCTTCCCCATCATTGTGGCCATCTTCACTCTTCTAAAGGTAGGATGTAGGTTGACTGATTATCAATTCCTAGATAAAATTTCTAATTAAAAGAAATAAGAAATATGGCTGTCATTATTTGGTCCTGCAAATGATTTCTTCCTTATTCAGTTTTTCTCTGTAGGAAAAGTTTGGTGCCCCCTGTTCCTAATCTTCTCTTTTTTCGTAGTTGAGGTCCTAGGCCTGTGCTTGCCTGATTTCTTGCAGCACTGTCTCTCTTTCCAGCTAAAATAACGGGGGTGTTGTCATGTATATAAATTCCAGAAAATTTCCTTTGAACCACTTTGCTCCCTAGAGAAATCTGCATCCTGCTTCATCTTTTGTTTGTGTGTAGGAGTGTATAGAGCCCTGCCTGAGTGATTCACATCCTGCTTTGGGCGAGAAGTTTCTGGTATCATTTGCCTCGTGTACAGTGGAGTGGGGTGGTGGGATCTGGCCCCAATGGTCCTTCCTAATGGGGAGGAGGGAGCTAGCTTGGGAATCTCGATCCACCTGGATATTCTGGGTCTTTCTCACTGGTGACCTGTTATTTCTTGAGAAGGTGTGAAGCTGTTGTGATGATATTTTTATGCCTCTGACTTGGCACAGGTAGCTTTTTGGTGAGTTTACACCTACTCCTCCAGCGTATCTTCAATTTGAGGTTAAAAAATGATGAAACTGTGTGGAGTGTGACTGGAATGAGGTAAAAACCAACACCTGCAGATGGAGGCTCTAGGAAGTGGAGTGTGGAACCCAGGATTGCCTATCTTGTCCTCGATAATCAAATCATAAGGAAAATCACTACCTTACCTTAAATTCTCATTTGAAAATAAAAATGAAGTCTCACCTAAAAAACAGAAACTGAATGCTTAGTGAACTCTAAAATGAAGCAACTAGCTGTCATTCTGCAAAAGCAGGTGCTGCCTAGGCTGAGTGTGAGTGGAGAATAATTCTTAACTATTTCAATATTAATTTGTTGGAGTCTGGATGAAAATGAGTTTGAATTCTCATTTCAAAATCTCATTTGGCTGACCACAGTGAAAAATGTGTCGTTGTGTTACTAACTCAGAGTCATACCCTGTAGCATTTTAAGCCAAATCCAAGCCTATCTTCATCAAATGTAAATGTGCCTGTTTCCATTTATTTCTTAATAGCGCAGGCCTGTCATCTAAGTCAGGCCTGTGCTGAGGCCTGCTCGGCTCGGGGGCTGGGCCTTGGGTACGGGACTAGGGAGCGTGGCTGAGGGTGTGGAGTGGCCACACAGGTGTCCAGCAGGCCCGCTCCCAGAAGCCCATGCCTGTGCCCTGCTCAGGTGACCTTTGGAAGGCCAGGTGTAAGGAGAGGGCATCTCTTCTTTAGGACCGCCAGCCCATGTCCTTCATGGACATGTCTGTATTTTGACTTCTCTGGAAGTTACTGGGCAGACAGTGTGGGGCTTTGTGCTTCTGTCCCTCTAACTCAGTAACTCCCAGCGCCTGTCTCCTGTTGCTCGGGTTTGCGGGGCCGGTGCCCTGTGCAGTCCTGTCCAGGAGCCCTCCCCTCTTATTCTGGACCCCGACCTTGACGGCCCAGAACTTGCTAGTGTGCCCTCAGGGTCCTGTCTGCAGCCTGCGGCCAAGGACTTTGACTCCCTTGATATTTCAGAGTCAGGCTGTTCATGTCAGAGACTCAGTTTCATGCCCCCTTGGGTTTGTTTTTCTCCAAAACCACCCTGCTAGTCTTACGCAGATGCTGCCGCGTCCTCCTGGCTGGACCCCATTCTCCGAGAGTCTGAGGGACCCTTCCCGCTGGGTCTGGGCAGCCCACCCTGTGTCTCTGAGCGCAGTTTCTTGTCGTCCTGCAGGAGCTGTGTCTTCCTGTCTGCTCTGTCGCTCTTTTGTGCTCTGTCCTTGTCCATGGGGTAACCCTGCCTCCAGACGTCTCCCTTCACAGCAGCAGCCCTAGCTCAGTGCTTGCTGTAGCCAGACATGGTTCTCAGTTTGGGGCACATTTAACCCATTCCTCATGACGGTCTTACCAGGTGCATTATACCTGCTTTGCAGGTGGGGGCGACAGAGGCGCAAAGAAAAGAAGGTAGGTCACTGCTCCAGGTAGGTCACTGCCAAGTCGGGGAAGGGGGATTTGAACTTAGACCTTTGTCTCTCTGGCCAGACCTCGCACCACTGCTTTATTCTGCTTGCAGGTCTTGGTTCCTCCGTTCTCTGAAATCTCCTTTCCATCTGGCCCCGTGGTCCCAGATGGGTCAGCTCATTCATACGTGCTCAGCCACCCTGTAACACAGGCAGATGTTTTGAAAACAGCCTTGGGCTTTGGATTAGCTCTTGGGGTCCTGGCTTCAACACTCACGTAAATGTGTCATTTCGGACAAGCTTCCTAACCTCCCTGATCTGTTTCCTCCTCTAACTCAAGAGCATTTGGAAAGATTAAATGTGAATAAGTAGCAAGGTTCCTGGCACAATACTAGATGTTCAGAAAATGGTAGTTATTATGTCCTTTATGAAAAAGCGGTGAACTGTTATTAACTTGAGAAAGACGCTAGTTCAATGTTTGCAGTTAATTCAGGTTTATGATGGATGGGACCAAGAAAAGACTTTGCAGTTTACATTCAGTTTGGGACAAAACGGCTTTTTTTGTTGTTGTTTTTTCCAGTTAAGAGCTGAAGGGATAGGAGAGAACTTATAGTTAAATCTGAAGATACTGATTTATATTTTGCATATTTTTTCCCCATTTACTTTCTCTCTTAAAAAATGTTGACTCATTTAATGTCTATACCTAGGGTAAAGGGCCTTATAAAAATTTTCTCTAAAAGCACAATAAAATAGTCTCTGCTTTCATCTAATTGAGGCCTTTGAAACTGACTCCAAATGTTGTTAGATGGCACTAAGTCATCTGCAGTTTAGTGCTCGAATTAATGGGGAGGAAAACCCCCTTGATTTATGAACCTCTATTTTGAGCCACCAAACTCCCATCTCTCTCAGTCTCCTAAAATAAGACGGGCCCTCCTTGGGTGCTGCTTTGTCAGCATGATGCTTGCCTTTAATTCAGTTCGCTTTTTTATAGATAGTCTTCTTTAATTTATTTAATCATTTTCTACTGAAAGAGGCTTTTGGGGGAGCGGACGTGCATACTGAGGGGTTGACTGCAGGAGTGGGTTATTTTGGTAGAAATTCTTGTTTTGGGAAGAAGCTTTCTCTCCCATGTGCTGGACGGCGGCAGATGCGTTAGTTTGGTTTCAACACCTGAGACCTCTTGGAGATCCTGCAAGGAAACCTCTATCCAAGAAGAACTTTGGCCTGCTTGAATTCCTGGGGCAGAAATTCCTGCCATGGCCAGATCAGGCAAATGATTAAAAACAGCAGACCTCTTTGACAGACGTCCTTCTTTGAAAATTCTCACATTTTTGCTATTTCGAAACTCCAGTGAGACTGCATTTATCCAAAGGTTGCTTTTCAGGTCACCTAACAGAATTCATGCAGTGGAACGTGCTGGTTAGAGAAGAACCCTTCAGATGGCCCTCAAACCCCTTCAGCATGGAGATGAGGAAACCGGGGCGGTAATGTGCCCAGAACAAGGGGGCAGAGCAGAGAGCGAGGACGGGCCCTGCAGTCAGACTGCCTGGGCTTCTGCACGTCCCGAGCCGCCCAGCGCGGGTTGGAGCCCCTCCTTCAGAGCAGCTGTGAGGGTGGGACGAGTTAATGCAGGCAGCACCCACTGTACGCTCTCAGATGTTAGTTCTTCTGATTGTGGTAAATAACCCCTTGCGTTTCTGCAGTGCTTTGTGGCTTACGGAGTGTTTGCTCACGCTTTCTCTTATCCGAGGTTCACAGCACCTTCTCAAAGGGTGTGTCTGCTGTCAGTGATGCTGGACCTTGTGTTCAAGGGACGTGAGCAGAGGCTGGCTCTGCAGCTGTCCAGAGTGTTGAGAATGAAGGTGGGTGTTCCACCATGTGTCTTGAGGAGACATGTATAGTTTATAGAATTCATGCTTTGAAACGCATGCCTTGTGTGATTGTAGAAATTCCCTTTGCTGAGAACATATCTGCTGTCAGGCACAGTCAGGAGAAATGTCTAATCTGCGTTGTCCTCCAGCCACACGAGCTTGGAAAGTGCAAGTAAAAATGTCAGGTACAGGATTGGTTCTAAAACAAGTAGACCGTGATTTCTCCTCAACCCCATAAACTGGCCGGGCTTTTCTCTGGTTCTGCAGAAGTCCTGGTGCTGTGTGCTGTGTTCCAGGTGTAGCATGTGTGGCCCTCCTTTCACTCCACATGTGTACAGTCACGTGCACAGCCAGGTGTGCAGCCTGGGCCCCCAGAAGGTATGTGGCAGTCCTTTTCTCCGGAGGTGGCAGGCTGCCCTGAAAGGTGGTGGTGGTGGTTTAGTTGCTCAGTCATGCCCGACTCTTTGTGACCCTATGGACTGTGGCCTGCCAGGCTCCTCTCTCCATGGGATTTCCCAGGCAAGAATACTAGAATGGGTTACCACTTCCTTCTCCAAGGGATTTTCCCAACCCAGGGATCGAACTCTTGTCTCCTGCATTGGCAAGGCAGATTCTTCACTGCTGAGTCAGCAAGAAAGCACTGCCATAAGAGGGGCTCCTTCCAAGTAGTGTGGGCTTTGGGATCACAGTTCCCATTTATTTGACTTACTCTTTACTGTTTTCTCCATTAGGGCCAGGAACCTTGGAAAGGCCTAAAGCTGATTGCATTGATATCAGATTAAAAGTTCTGTAAATTGTCACAACCTGTTGGGAAGGTGACTGGGCAATATCTGTTTAAATTTACTTGAACCCAATGACCAAGAAATTTCCATTTAAAGGCTTTTATGCATTTGCAAAGGTCTAGGGTTTCCATCTGGGCTTCCCTGATGGCTCAGATGGTAAAGAATTCGCCTGCAATGCAGGAGACCTGGGTTCAGCCCCTGGGTCTGGTAGATCCCCTGGAGAAGGGAGTGGCAACCCACTTCAATATTCTTGCCTAGGAAATCCCATGGACAGAGGAGCCTGGCTGGCTAAAATCCATGGGGTCTCAGAGTCAGACACGACTGAGCGACTACCACCTTTCGGGCGTTCATGACAGCATTATTCATAGTAACTATTTATTGGAGGACCTCTGGAGAAGGAAATGGCAGCCCACTCCAGTACTCTTGCCTGGAAAATCCCATGGACGGAGGAGCTTGATAGGCTACACTCCATGGGATTGCAGAGACTGACGCGACTGAGCGACTTTACTTTCTTTCTTTCATTCAGTTAAAACCCTGTTTCCTCCTCCCCCCTCCACTACCCTAGCACACACCCATGTGCACACACCCACACGCATTCTTACACACTTGCACACACAGTGAGCAGCAGTTAAGCCTTTGCTCTGAAATCTCCTCTACAAACATGCTGTGTTGCTTGCTTTCCCAGTTGGAAGCAAGTTATTAGGAAGGTATAATAGGAAGGAGACAGCAGAACTATAGAGAAATAAACCAAGACCTCAAAAAACACCCCAAGTCAAACTCCACGCTGGTGCAAAGACCCCAGCATCCTCAGAAGCCTCTTCACTGCAGTAATGTGTTGTCCCCAAGGATTTATCTTGATAGATGGCTTTGGGCAGGCATTGAGAAGAGGCAAGATGCGGTCTCAGATACTCTGGTTAGGAAGGCAGGAGGGTACGCAGTACATTTTAAAAACACTCTTAGAATTTCTTTTAACAGCATGGTGTATCAGTGTCAGTTATCTGGAAATTCTGAGATGCTGAACCAGTGGTTTCACTGACTTTTAAAGACAATATCCATCTCCCTGGAACTCTTTGTCTCAAAAATAAAATGTTAAGTTGAGGCCAGAAATCTTTCTAGCAACCCTTCCACCCTGGTAGAGTATTAGAGTATTCTGAATTATCATTTCTACGTGGACAAGCACTCTGACAGAAAAGACTTCGATATTTTGTTCTGAGGAAAAAGTCAGATTTCTAACCGTCTATGTGTCACAATAGGCTTTCTGATTCCTTCATTATTGTTAGATCGAATTTGTAATGAGGAAAAGCCACTGTGCCCCTGAGGCTTCCTTTCTCCACCCAGACAGATGTAGCCACAGTGGCAGAAACCATTTCTAAGGTCCATTGTGCACTCTTAAGGAGTATATCGGTGTCTTGAGCAGAGCAGAAAGAAGATCCCTTTAATATCCTGGGCTTTATGTTGGTAATTAAATGCAATGACCCCTATCACGGATTTATTAAGCATCACTAAGAAATCCACTGCTCAAGCTGCCCACCAGGGCATGCGACATGAATTTTGTCAGGGATGTAGTTGGTACCTGGATGGACTAAGGCATTAAAGCCTTGGAGTGAAGAACTCGGGTGCCTTGTGGGTCTTTTTCATGGTGAGGGGTGGGGGTAGCGCGCTGCCGGAGGGAGGCTGGTCCAGGACCCCACCCCTCCCTCCGGCTACCCCACGGGCTCCCCAGCCAACTCTGAGATCTGCCTGGCCTGAGCCCATCCCTGACCTGTGGAATCTGGAGCTGTTGGGGTGGATCCAGGCATCAGTGTTTTGTAAATTTCCCAGGTGAGTGTCACCTGAAGCCAGGTGAGCACGATTGCTTGGGATGGATCAGTGGGAGGAGAGGAGCTCTCCTTCAAGGGAAGAGGAGATGGTTACCTGTCTCTCCCAGTCCTGCCCTCGCGTCCAGTCAGGGAACCAGCTCCACCTTTTTCTCTGACACCTACACACAGAGGAAAATACTGTAAATTTAAAAGGAAAGGAAAGAAAATGGAAATGTGATCGAAGCATAAGATGAAACAGAAGTGATGCTGAACATGATTCCAGAGAGCCTGAGGACCTGCCGTGAGCCGGGAGCTCATTTTGCAGCAGCCAGAGTCACAGGGAGCTCTTCCCGGGGTTCACAGAAAACTGGGGCTTCCCAGGCCCCACGCCCTCAGCCTGCCTGGGGTGCTGGGAGGTGGGGCACTGTGCCAGGGCTCGGCTGTTTGCACGCACACTTGTGCCTGCGTCAGTGCGGCATGAACTTGCCTCTCCACACTGTGGCTCATTGAACAGAGCATCAGACAACACAGCTGGAATTCACTAAATACCAGGATTTATGAAACAGTAGACTGTGGAGAAGATGTGTAAGTCAGGGATGGGCAAGGGTCATACTCCGTGCATCAGTTTGTGTGCAAGTCTAGAGAAGACGCCTCCGGGTCACTGTGAGTGACGGGGGATCAGGGCCTGCCTGTGGGTAGGGGTGAGGAGGGGTGTATGGTTTGGGAAAGGGCACAGGAGCAGATCTGAAGTTACAAAAATACTCTGTGTCTTGACTGTGATGGTGGTCATACAGTATATAAATTTGTCAAAACACCCTGAGATGTACACTCAAAATGGGGGTATGTTTAATTCCCTGTAGATCACCTCCATAAAGTTTATTTTTAAAAAGTGGACAAGAAACAAGGTGGGCGAGGAGCAGCAGTGTGAGCAGAGGGCCCTGGCATTGCTGTTCTCAGGGTTTGTACGTCATGGGTGTTTTTCCAGGGAGGGACGTGGTCATTTTCTCTGTAGTTAAAATACATGCTTCCTAAGGGCATGTTGTAGTTTTCCATCCAGGCCAGCAAGGGTGGAATCAAAAAAGCCGGTTTTAAGAAATGTACTAAGTAAACGGTATTACCCTTGGTAGTTTCCCTGCCTTTCTCTAATGCGTGTGATTGTATGAATCTAGCCTGAGAATTCATTCTATGGTGGAGATGGATCTCCGAATAAACCCACTGTTTTAGCTCTGTGTGTGGTCAAGGCTTGCCGTGGCATGGAAAGACTAATTAAGCTAAGGATAGTATTTTCTTCTCTTAAAAAAGCAAAAACATTTTTCTTTCCGAGCTCCTGCTGGTTGGCTGTAGTTTGGCAGAAGTCTAGGGAGCTTGGGGGAAGAGATGGCGGGTCTGCAGGAGACAGACGCCTGCTCTGCCTCTCCCCTGTGTTCAGTCACTCAGTCGTGTCTGACTCTCTGCGACCCCATGGACTGCAGCACAACTGGCTTCCCTGTCCTTCACTATCTCCTGGAGTTTGCTCAAACTCATGTCCATTGAATCAGTGATGCCATCCAACTGTCTCTTCCTCTGTTGCCCCCTTCTCCTCCTGCCTTCATTCTTTCCCAGCTTCAGNGACCCCATGGACTGCAGCACAACTGGCTTCCCTGTCCTTCACTATCTCCTGGAGTTTGCTCAAACTCATGTCCATTGAATCAGTGATGCCATCCAACTGTCTCTTCCTCTGTTGCCCCCTTCTCCTCCTGCCTTCATTCTTTCCCAGCTTCAGAATCTTTTCCCATAATTTCGGCTATTCACATCAGATGCCCAAAGTATTGGAGCTTCAGCTTCAGCATCAGTCCTTCCAATATTAAGGGTTGATTTCCTTTAGCATTGACTGGTTTGATCTCCTTGCTGTCCAGGGAACTCTCAAGAGTCTCCTCCAGTACCACAGTTCAAAAGCATCAGTTCTTCAGGGCTCATCCTTTATGTAGCCTTGGGCCTTGGGCCAGTTATACAGCCTTCTAACCTTCAGTTTCCTCATTTTAAAATGGATATGATCATAGGATGTTCTTGAAAGCCTTCTAGTAAGTAACTGAAATAATGCATCTAAAACCTTTGTTATTATGCCTGGCACATAATAAGTGTTCCATAAATGTTAATGAATATGTGTATCTGTGGGAGTGTTATAATACTTACTGGTACACACTTTCTCCATGTATGTATTTGAGATAAATTTGTTACAACCCATGGAAGCATATGTGTAAATAAAGAACATAGGTTGCAAGGGAGTTGAGATCAGCGTCTGGGATTTGCCAGGAGCAAATATGTGTAGTGTCAGCAGGAGTCTGTCAGAGGTCTTTGTAAAAGAGGCTGAAACCCAGTCTCAAATTACATCCTTCATCAAGATTTAAGAAGCAGCAACCAGCCAAGCGCTAATGGGAGCCAGCTGTAAGGGCGCTGCACGCTGCTGCGTCCTTCACTACTGCCCCTTCTGGGCCTGGCAGCCACCACTTAGCCAGGACATGGAAACTTCCCTAGTACCTGGTGACGAAGGTGGGAAAAGTCACTGTCACATCCTGTGGGAGTGTAAATTGGCTCGTTCTTTCTGGGCGTGTATCAGCACATTCTGATTATATGTTGGCTTTTATTTATCTGACAGCTGTCTATTATGTTCTTACTCTGTGCTGAGCTTTGGGTTAAAATGGTGAGCAAAGCAGATGTCGCCACTGCTGCTAGTGGTTGACAGTCAGGAGGGAGAGGCGGTGCTCTACGATGGAAGCCAGGGTCGTTCAGGAGAGCCTGCAGGGAGAAGCAGCACTGCGGGGCGGGGCTGCGTCTAACTGAGACCCGAGGGCCCGACGGGGACCAGTGGTGATGCGAGCCCTTTTGAGTGGAGAGGTAAGCGTGTGGACCGCTGCCGCCACCAGCAGCTGCTGGAAGCCCACATGGCCAGAACAGGAGTGTGAGAGGGAGGGAGGGTGGTGGAGGGTGGCCCGGAAGGCTGAAGCACAGCAAGTAGGCTGTGGCAATCCTCCGTGTTTACACTGAGCAGTGAGAAGCCAGTGATGGGGTGTGAGAAGAGAGGGAGGGCGGGTGGAACACTTGTCAGGGTTGGAGAATAGACGAGAACAATCTAGGGAGGCGATGTGGTGGGGAGTTGTGCAGGTTAAGAGGTGATGGAGATAAGGTTAAGGTGGTGACATTGGCAGCACATGCTGGATGCGTGAGGGGTGGGAACCACTGGTTTGAGCCATTGTGCGGTGCTTCCGCAAACTCAGGGAACCCTGGAGGAGAGCGTTTTGAATGCATCCGGACCTTCTCTCGTTTTCTTCAATCAAAATAAGGACAGTTGATTGTTGAAATGAACACGAGAGCCTCCTGGAGGGAAATGGAATCCGCCATAGGGCAGTGGGTAGCCAGAGCCTGAACGAAGCAGCATTCACCTGGACTTTGCGGTGGCAGATTTAGGGATTGGCAGAGTGGACTGAGGAAGCTGCCAGCTCCTCTCCTGACTACTGTCGCATTTCCCTGGATTGTCTTAGGCTATGGAGAGGAAGAATCTGGGGCAGCTGTCCTTATCCGCTGCTCCCTAGGGGCAGCTCTACAGGGAAGTAGCTTTATGCTTCCCTGGTGTGCTGAGTTCCCATGCGATTTACATCTGCAGGAGATGAAAATGCTTTTATAGACTGTGGGGTCAGGTGAGCTAGGTTTGGGTATCGGGTCTGCCAGTTTCTAGCTTTGAGACACTAGGCCAGTTATTTAGTTCTCTCTCAGCCTCAGTTTGGGCTTCCCAGGTTATGCTCATGCTAAAGAACCTGCCTGCCAGTGCTGGAGTTGTAAGTGGTGCTGGTTCGATCTCTGGATTGGGAGGATCCCCTGGAGAAGGGAATGGCAACCCACTCCAGTATTCTTGCCTGGAGAACCCCATGGACAGAGGAGCCTGGTGGGCCACGGTCCATAGGGTCGCAAAGAGTCAGACATGACTGAAACGACTTAGCACACATGCACCAGCCTCAGTTTTCATTTGTAAGATAGGAATTAAAAGACCGTGTTTATAGGATTGCTTTAACTAACTACATTAAGACTTTGTTATCTTGTACCATGCGTAACCTGCTCAACCCACTGTGTATGTGTGGTGGTGCAGTGGTGGGCAGAGGAAGGCAGGCTGGTGGGGCAGAGTGGGTTCTCATGTCAGCAGAGTGCATGCATCTTCTGAAGCATATATTTGGGTTATATAAATGCCTTTCAAACACTTAAGAGTGTTTGACGTTTTTTTGAGATACTGATAATTAGCATTGAAGGGTAAGAGACTTGAATAAATGGTACATCCCTGTATTCCTTACATGGATAAAAAGAAAAAACCATTTTCAAAAAGCTAAGCATAATTATTCTTTGTTTCTTGTGGTGTGTCTTGTCACTTGTTTATGAGAACTAACACGGGTACTTTTGCATACATTTTACTTAGCAGAGTGTGTGCTTTCGGGGGATTGAGAGTAAGCACCAGGTGGGACTGGTCTAGAAGCTTCCTTGTCCTACCCTCTGCTTAACCATCAGATGACTAAGACATTCTTGTTTTCCTGGGGAGTGACACCTCTATGCCCCTATCCAGAGATTCCCTCACCTGTATTTCCAGCCTTGGTCTTTTTCCTTAGTTCTAGAGCAGAGGTCAGCTGACTTTTTTTGGAAAGGGCCACGTGGTCTGCATCTCACCTACTCAGCTCCACGAAAGAGCTACAGAAACACCCACAGACAAGCTGCACATGAACAGGTCCCCCCTGCCTCAGACTCTTCTTGTTTCCCATGCCTCGTACCGCTGTTTCTCCAACACTCCCAGAAGCTTCTTTGGGGTGTCTGACTGGGGCTTATGCCCATGTTCTAGACCCTGTTCCTGATCTCCAGTGTTTGCACATTTGACACATACTCAAGCACACTGGGACCCGGGCTCTGGTGGGCTGCACTTCCGGTAGACATTACACAACACTTGTTGCTGTTCACAGCATCTTTAGTGATGCTACTCATAGAAGTCCTCCAACTCAGCTGAAGCATGTCTGCATTTTCACGTAGTGTTGCTGAGTCAAAACATCTCTTTTTACACATCATTTTGGCTTGTGCTTCTGTGATGTTGTTTAAAGATGCGTGCTCTTATAGCTGTGGCCAGAGACATTGCAGAAAGCTGTGCTTTTTCTCCACTTAGACTATTGTGGTTGCTAATCCAGAGTTCATGCTATATTATTAGCACCTCCCTGACAAGATCCCATTTGCTGGAAATTTAAAGGCAGAGTCTCCTAAGAAGCCAGACTGAAATGAATAACATGTATTAGATTATTTACCTGAGATTAGGCCTCTAATATGGGCTTTGCTGGTGACTCAGTGGTAAAGAATCCACCTGCCAAGGGGAAGACCCAGGTTCAATCCCTGGGTCAGGAGGATTCCCTGGAGAAGAGGGTGGCAACCCACTCCAGTATTCTTGCCTGAAGAATCCCATGGACAGGGGAGCCGGGTGAACTGCAGTCCATGGGGTCCTGAAGAGTCAGACACGACTTAGTAACTCAATAACAAGGCCTGTAGTAAAAAAGGAAAGATGATAAGTGTTCATGACAAAAAGGGAAATCTCCTTCTCCACCCCCCCCGCCTTTTTTTTTTAATTAAAGTCATGTGTTACAAATCAGACTGAAATTGCTTGAAATGTGAAGTTTCCCAAAATGTCAACTTCATAAAAGTTCTCCTCCTACTAAGGGGACATAAAATGTGGCAGTAGAAATATAATATAGGAACTTAATTCTGAGTCCCAAGTGCTGCAATTATACAACAATCTGAGAAGAGCACTGTTGCATAACATTCCATGCTTTGAAAGATGCTCTGTGCTCCCGGCGGTCCTGTGGAGCGCGTCGTGGGCTGGGCTGGGCTGGGCTGGGGGTTCTCCAGCTCTGACAGGTGTCAGGCCCCCTCCTTCGGAACACAGCCCGTTCCACCGTCTTGCAGAAAGGCGCCATTGTGAGTGTGGAACAAGTTAGCTTTTAGACTATTGTCAGCAGAGAAGCAGCAACAGTCTTGTTTGAAACGACTTTCACTGTGGAAGGGATGGTGACAGGAAGAGCCAGAGCTTTCCCAGATGTCGTGTGTGTGTGGCCTTAGGTAGTTACATAGAGGGTTTCTTCCTGTGCATCAGCCTTGTGCGTGCTGCTTGGTTTATGTTCGTGGTCTGTGAATAGACTGTACCTTAGGAATTGGGCTTCTAAATGGAAAAAGCAGGAGGTTATTCTTATAAATTTGTTAAGAGTTTATCCGTTGTATCTCATTTGACAGTGGAAATGCCTTTTATATAAAGTTAATTTTGGTTAATGACTCACTGTAAAATTAAAAGAGAAAGAAAATGTGTTTCTCAGGAAATAAACTTGGCTTCAGAGTTGAAGATACTGAGAATACCCAACCTTATAAGAAAATCTATGAAAGGGAAAGTTTCCATTTATAGTTTTAGATAGAAAAAATTTTAAACAGTGAAATAGTTATAAAGAAAGGTTTTAAACAATAGTTTAAAAGTCTGAGTAAAGCAGTATGAGAAGTGTCCCCGGGCATAACCCAAGGGCTGGAAAGGTCAGTTTGTCTCCACAACCAGCACTAAATAACCAGTTACCTGCCCAGCAGAGCACATCAGTATCGCCCCTGGTGTGTAAGGTCATGTGCTGAGGTTGGGCTTTGGCAAACCTTGAAGTCAGGGCCTGTTGCCCTGCGTGGGTTTACGGTGGAGCCTCAGGATCCTTCCCAGGGCAGAGCACTGGGAATTGACAGGAGTTGGGGCAAAAAGTGCATCGTATTTGGAATCTCAGGGAAGTCTTAAAAGTCAGAGGAAGAAAATTTCATGGAGAGACAACAGCAGAGCAGCAGTGGGAGTCACATCGCTACCAGAAAAGCTGGAGTCTGCTTGGAGCTGGTGTGTCGGGAGTGAGAGTCATTGATGACTTTGGTGAGAAAGGATTCAGGTGAGAAGAAACAGAAGCCGTGTCTGGAGGTGGCTTGGAGCTGGGAGCGGGGCCAGAGAGCCCGCCTTCCTGCAAGTCTGACTAGGGAAGCACGGAGGTGGGATGAGAACCAGAAGTGAGGAAAGGCAGAGTCTGTAGGAAAGACTTCACAACCTAAATAACTCTTCTTTTGTGTAGTAAACCTGCTGATACATGTTCCTTCATGTTTTTTTTTTGTAAACAGTTTCAGACTTACAGAAAAGTTGGAATAGTACTAACGTTACCACAAAATGTAGTTAACGTTTTGCCACAATCGCTTTATTATTTTTTCTTTCTTACATTTTTTTCCTGAACCATATGAGAATAAGTTGCAGACAGTAGGTACTTTTACTTCTAAATAGTTCATGTTTTAAGAACTCTCACATTTGTTATATAATCTGTTTAATACCCTTTACTCTCATAAGAAAAGGCTTTTGAGACACTCTGTTGGAAAATAATTAGGACACCCCCCATCTCCTAAAATATTTTATGGTTATTTGTCTAATGGGAGGCTTAAACACAGAAAGTTTGGGACTTGGACTATACTATAAAGTTCTGAAATAAAAACTATTCCTTTAGGTATTGGTTTTTCTTGACTGGTAACCAGTCAGCAGAAAAGGTAGAGGAACATGATGGCTATTTGGACCTTTTTCAAAAAATAGTAAATGTTTGATTCCACAGTGTAACACTGTGTTATTTATTAATTTTATTAATTGAGAAGTGAGATAGATTAGTGAGGTTCAAAAGTCTTCCCTTCAAAGTACTTAAGTGTCAAATTAATCCCTAAAGCGTTGTCCCCTTTTCAACATTGGACAAATATATACGCCCAGTGGAAAATGTGAGTTTGTTCCATCCCCTCCAAATACAGAATATTTTAGTTTATTTAAATAGTACTTAACTGTCCTAAATCCGCTGCCCTCTGGACCATGTTTGTGTGCAGGAAGTCATTCCCTTTCTTTCCCTGCTTTCAGTGAAAACGGGTGATGTATATTTGCCACAGATAGTGTATATTTGGAACACAAAACTCAGAAGCAGGAATTATCATAAAACTGTGTCGGATCGTCTTTCTCGAGCAGCTGCCCCTCTTTGCCAGGGTCTTTGGTGGTGAGCAGAGACAGCCTTCTGTCCTTGCTCTGCCCCTTGTGGGATCTGTGACACTGATGACCACCCACCCCCACCCCCTGCCCACAGTGTTTCCCCAGGGCTGTTTATGGTTCGCTGCTCTCCTGGTTAGGGGGAGAAATGGGTTGGTTTTCATTTACATTTAAAAGCAGAGGATAAAAGCCAGCACTCTGGGCCTGAGATGATGATGATGATGACAAAGATGGTGGTGATGATGATTGATCACCGTCGTCATCGTTGTCCTCATCTCAGTTATTTCTAACACTGTGCATTCATGTTTCTTAAGAAAATATGACAGGGGGCTTCCCTGGTGGTCTAGTGGTTTGGACTCGGCACTTTCACTGCTGTGGCCCAGGTTCGATCCCTGGTGGGGACCGCACAGTGTGGCCCTCCCCCCCAAATTAACTCTGAATCCTAAAAAAAGAAAAGGAAAAAATATGGCAAGACTGAAAGTAATGTAAAATTTTAATTTCTAAGATGTCAGGGGTTATTTAGGAGCAGTGTTGTTTCAGTACCTTGAAAGCTTTATAAATAATAACCCAAATGTAGTGTGTCTACCATGAAATGCCAGAAATAGCGTGTCTGACGCTGGGGCGTTTGCAGGCTTCATGTGATTTCTGTTCACTGGTTTTGCTCAGTCTTTTTTACCCAAAGTTGGCTATTTGTGCTGTGTCTGTGATTTGGGACCACAGATAGTTGGATAAGGAAGTAACAAGCAGGAAACAACTAATATGCTTTTAGCCCAAATGTGTAGGTCTGTCCTGGGATTTCTTTGGGGCACTGAGCTGCTCAGGGTGCCCCGGGTGCTCTGCTTGGCTCCCCACTCTTCTGTGAGACTTTGTCTCTGTATATGTGCTTAGTCGTTCAGTCATGTCCTACTCTTTCCAACCCCGTGGACTGTAGCCCACCAGGCTCCTAGGGGATTCTCCAAGCAAGAATACTAGAGTGGGTAGCTTAGCCCTCCTCCAGGGGATCTTCCTGATCCAGGAATAGAACCAGGGTCTCCTGCATTGTAGGTGGATTCTTTACTAGCTGAGCTACCAGCTGAGCGACAAGAGAAGCCCCATCTCTACATATACATTTAGGTTAAATGCTGCTGAAATAAGAAATGACATGCACACTTTTCACCTCATATTCATATATCAAAATAGCCTTTTAGTTTATATCAGCTCAACAGTGGTATTGGTCTTCTTTAAACCAACCATAAACTTGCTTATCTGGAATGAAACTGTTCCTGTTCAGCAGTAAATAAATTTAACCTTGTTTAATTTGTAATGTTTATCTTCCCATCTCATATATGAAGTTACTACCAACTCTTTGTTTTTCATCTAAGTGACTGTGGAAGTTGCCACCATTTTAGAGTAAATTTTTTTGTTTTTGTTGATGCTGAAAATTTAATGGTAAGATTTAAAGCTCTGTAGCATGATATAGCATGATAAAGGGCAGCTCTAACTTTCACTTCATTTTGAATTTGCAAAATATGTCCACAGAGAAAAACTGGAACATACAGAAAAGCTTTTTTTTAAAAAAAGGAAAGACTCAAATGTGTTCCTTTTTATGACTAATATTCCATTGTGTATATGTACCACAGTTTCTTTATCTATTCATCTGTCGATAGACATTTAGGGTGCTTCCATGTTCTAACTATTGTAAATAGTGCTGCAATGAACAATGGGATACATGTGTCTTTTTCAATTTTGGCTTCCTCAGGGTATATGCTTAGGATGGGATTGCTGGGTCATATGGTGGTTTTATTCCTAGTTTTTAATGGAAGCTCCATACCATCTTCCATAGTGGCTGTATCAGTTTACTTTTCACCAGCAATGCAAGAGGGTTCCCTTTTTTCTTCACCTTTCTAATGAGGTGGACAAACCTAGAGCCTATTTTACAGAGTGAAGTGAGTCAGAAAGAGAAATATAAATATCGTATACTAACGTATATATATGGACTCTACAAAGATGGTACTGATGAATTTATTTGCAGGCCAGCAGTGGAGATACAGACATAGAGAACAGACTTAGGGACACGGGGAGAGGGGAGGAGAGAGTGGGATGTCTGGAGAGAGTAACATGGAAACTTACTTTACCCTGTGTAAAATAGATAGCCAATGGGAATTAGCTGTATGACTCAGGGAACTCAGACGTGAGCTCTGTATCAACCTAGAGGGGTGGGATGGGGAGGGAGATGGGAGAGGGGTTTGGAAGAGAGGGGACATGGGTGTACCTAGGGCTGGTTCTTGTTGATGTTTGACAGAAACAACATAATTCTGTAAAACAGTTATCTTTCAATTAAAAAAATAAAGTGGAGAAAAAATGAAAAGAGAACCAGTTCCCATGCTTGCTTTACACAAAAGAAGTACTGGGAACATTTTTTTGTGTAGTTTCTTTTAGTACTTTCAAAAGTTAGATTTACTTAAAACCACCACCACCAAAGCAATAAAACCCAAACATGGGTGACATATAATTCTGGTGATACTGTGTACAAAATTTTTTATCTTCATTTTCATTTAGCATGATATATAGAAGCATTTCCCCAATTATAAATGCATTATGCATTTTATAAACATTTTATTATTTGCAATAGCTATAAAATTTTCAATGTGGTAAATTTGCCACCTACTTTATTCAGTCTCTTAGTGAACATTTAGATTATTTATAATTTTCTTTTTCCTATTATAAATAATGCAGTGATGAACATCTTTGGGCTTAAAGTGTTGTCTGCATGTGAGATCATCTCACTAGGATAGAGTCCCAAAACTAAATGACTGACTCATAGTTTCAGATTGCAGTCTGAAATTACTATGTGAGAAAGTAGGTAATACTAATATTTAATGTAACTAGCAAAAGCTACTCTTTGGATGTCTAAATTGAGCAGGCGTAGCTTATTGTAATTCTTTTTAATTACTTTTTCTCTCTTCAGTGACTAGACTTTTTAAAAGAGTTTAATTAGGTAAAAGAAAATCTGGTATATTTAAGGCTTTTTGCAGTTGTGCATGCTCTCTAGTAATAATAATATTGGTGTTTTACTGACATACTTGTGGCCCTTATCAGTTTTTTCACTGTGACCTGTCCAAATCTGTGTTTTCTGTTCACAAACTCCCATGAAGCAGTATGATCCCTGCTTGGATCAGAGGTGGCCGCTGGGTGCTTTGAAGAGGAAGCTGTCAGTGACTCAGAACCTCTCACCACTCTGACTCCCAAGAAGCATGATGCAGTGACCATAGTACCCAAGGGTTTCTGAGGGCCTGATGTCGCTGGAACTGTCCCCTTCCATTGGGCGCGGTAACCATGGCAGGATGACCTTTCAGTGAATGCTCTAGGACATTCTAATTATGGAAGAAAATCAAAGCTAATCACTGCTAGTGTTTTCCTCTTCTCAAAGGGCAGTTCATTGTATCATGCAAACAAGTGACATTTCCTATTTTGAACATAGCCACCAGGGTATGTGGTTGATCATGGATTTCTTGGAATGCTGAGAAAAATGTTGCCTTAAAAATCCATTTTCACCAAACCTGGCAGATTGTGGTAGGAAAAATGTAATAAATGTGGCATTCTCCCCTCCTCTTCTCCGTCACAAGAAACCTACCAGAGGACCTGCTCCTATTCTGCTCCCCTTGGGGTCGCCACCATGCTGCCAGCGCAGAGAAGATGCCCGGCACCCTGGCTGCCCTGCTCGAGCCTGGGGACACCGAGCAGGCTTGGTGCCTGATCTCTCACCGGGTCCAGAGAGGAGAGGAACAGGATGGGTGCTGAGCCCCTGCTTCTGGCGTACTGATCGAACCCTGTTTACTAGGTTAACAAACCAGGGACCCCGGGTGGCCTGCCCCAGTCACACGTGCCTGTGTTTTCTTCTGCCGTTGCGATGGCTGTTTGAGTGGCAGCCTGGGCTCTTGGCTGCCTGTCCCCCTGTCGCAGTGTCTTGGGTTTTGCATAGAACTGAGGGCTGTCACATGTGCCAGTGTGTGTGCTTGCACTCACGTGCTGAGAGTCGAGTTGCATCGTTGGCTGAATGGTTGTGCAGGGGGGACTCGCTGCGCCTCAGTGCTGCCGGGACTGGAGCCTGGCGCGCCCAGTGCTGACCCCTCAGTCGGGACAAGAGAGTCCTCACCGCGCCTCTCTCCTGCTGGACTTGGTGCTGACTCAGCTTTAAAAACAAAATGTGATTGTTTCAGTTCGGTGCTAGTGAACCGAGCAGCAGGTCTGTGATGGCAGGTTCGGAGGCACATTTATTTACTTGGATCTTCCAGTGTGGCTCTTCTGAGTGCACATCTTGTCCGTCTGGCTGCCTGTTTTCTTTCCCTCTGAAGCTCGACAGACCCGATTAAATACAGAACGGCTTGCCCCTGGCAGTTGCCTCTCTGATTTTATTATTAGTTATGCATCCCATTTCCTTGTGTCTGAGTCAAGTAGGACGCTAAGAGGCCACAGTATTCCCTTCTGTATATTTCCCCAGAATTGGCAGCTTGAAGTTACAGATTGAAGTAGAAGGTAAATTCTGGATTTAACTTTTTTCTTAGAATGTAAAATATAGATCAGGTCTGTATCTTAGATTGTAAGATATAGATCAGGTCTATACTGAAGGGTGATGATCTCATTTGCAGAGTGAGTTTGACCTCTTGGAATTGTGGACGTGCTCTCGGCTGACACATTGAAACTGAGAGAACAGTCTTCAGAGTCTGTGGAATAGAATTGCTGTAAGAGAGGCAGACTGGTGCTTTTCCCGTCATTTATTCTCGTGGTGTTGGCATTGAGAAGGAGCCAGGTCTTTCTTCCCGTCAGATGGTTCTGGGGCGTTGCACCTCGGGGCCCACATTCTGGTGTCACTCACCCAACAAGTCTCCTCACACATAGGTTACACTGCATTTGCCCCAAGTTATATCTTCTGTTTTCCTGTCTTTCATGTGATATCCTTTTGTAATCTTACTTTCATTTTTTATTTGGTTTATTTCCTCTCTTTAAAGTGCTTTTAGATCATTCCTGATTTATATAACCATGATCTCTGTTTTTAAAAGTGCTTTCTGCTGCTGCTGCAAATGTGACCCTCATTTACATGTGCAGTGGTGACTGGGGGATGCTTTGGATTACTTGGTGAGAATTGATCAGAGAATCTCTTGCCACGTCTTGCTTGTGCTGTGTTCTTTATGGCATCTGTGAGCTTTTGGTGGTTTTGTGTTTGAAAGTGGAAATACTGTCACATCTGTTATTTGGGAGATCTCAGTATCACTGACTTCATTTGTCCGGATGTTATTTAGTCCTACCTGCCTCTAAAATCAGACATGAGTCTTTTTGTGGACTGAGTGTTCTTGGTGCGCTTATGTTTTAAACCCCGGAACCCCCACATCCCTCTCCCCTCACTCAGTCCGCAGAGTGGCTCAATTCACGGCAGGCAGCCTCAGCTCTCTGCTGGATTCCATGGCACCGCCCCGCCCCCTGCTTCCCTGCCCCCAGGCCTCAGCATTCCTAGGGCCACGGAATTTTCACTTTGTATTCCTTTTATGCAGTGCCTGCATCAAGTTGATTCTGAGTAAATATTTATTGACCGTTGAATAAAGTAATAATTGGGACTCAAGTGTCTCTGCTGACTTTCAGGGTGTCATTTCAGACACTTTCTAATTGTCTGCAGTAGCCAATTTTACCAATATTGCCCATACTGGACCTAGTTATTTGCCTGATATTAAAATATCAATGTTCCAAGTGGTGTTTTTCCTGTTCAGTGATAGCATTGATTCAGGCCTCTGGAGAGGCTGGTTGCTAGGAGATTCTTTCTCTTTGAATGAATCTGCATGTGAGTTAATGGTTGGTTATTGCCGGTTTTTCTTTAAAGAAAAAAAAAAAAAGCTGAGAAGAGCTGCTTCACTTGATCATTCTCTTATGTATTTCCATTATTCAGCTTGTTTGTTGATTATTGTTGAGCATTTGGACTTTGTACACGTGGTCTCTGTCCTCAGTGCTGATCTGTAGGGCTGAGGGCCCTGCTCAACCTTTTCATGGGGCCTCCGAACCCCACTGGCTTTAAGGAGCACTGTCTCTGATCATCACAGGGTCCAACGGCCTGTCAGAGAGTCACCATCATCTTTAAGTGATTTGCTCACATGGCCGAGGAGAAGCCAGAATTCAGTCTTGTCATTTTCAGTTGTACGTTTTTATCTTTTTCTCTCCTGGACTTTAAGTACCTCAGCCTGTGGTTATTTTGCCGTCTCTACCAGCTCTGTAATCCAGGTTCTAGTCGAATCATTTGTTGTGTCTCTTGATTCTCACTTCTGATGGGTCATTTCCTCTGAGTCATATCATTTGGGATGGGAAGCCTGTCTTTGGAGGGGCTCAGAGAGGCAGACTTCTCCAGAGTGGTTTGCAGTTACTTCTGCCAGGCACACAGGGGTCTCACTGGCATGTGACCAATTTGGTGTAAAAGTCTTGTCACAGGGTTCCCTGGACTACATGTGCAGAGTAGAGTGGAGCTCCAGAACCATGCTGGAAATTTCAGACAGACCAGTGGGTACCATTCACTGTGGGCAGGGGAGGGGGGCTTGGGAGATGTTTCCCCTTCTGAGGCCCAGCTCCTTTTTCATTTGGGTTTATAGATAACTTTGTTTTCTAATTCAGTTTTTGTTGCAGTTGTATCTCTTTGAGGGTTTCAGACACATGTACAAGCATCTGTTCTAACTTGTATCCCCTATACTGGCTTATATCCTATCCTGCAGGACATTAAAATAAGCTAACTTCCTAATCAGGACATTATAAGTAAAGAGGATAGAATTGGTTATTGTGCCAGAATAATCGGTGTGAACTAAGACATGTGGTCACCTTGGCTGAAACCTGAGACCCAGGGCACACAACCAGACACCCTTTGCTCTGCCAGAAGACTCCACTTCACTCTTCAGTTAGAGGCTCAAGCCATTTCCCTTGCCTCACTCTCTAGGCTTTTACATGGATGTCTTGTATTTTATCTCAGATTTCTAGGTGCTTGTAGTGTGAGCTTATCTAGTTGCTGTATTTGCGGAGCAGTCTCTCTTTAGCCTTAAACATTAGTATCTTTTCTCTCCTTTGATTCATCTTAACAAAGAATATTTGAAAGGGACAGTGGAGAGACCGGAGAGAGTGTGCGGAAGGGAAAGAGGAGACAGATACAAGAAGAGAACAAGAGCGAGTAGGAGACTGAGAGATAGGCAGTTTGGAAAGAGGTGGATGGAGAGACAGAGCACATGAGTGGGAGTCAGATGTGTGCACAGACCTAGGCTGGAGGCCCACCATGCATAGGTGTGCCCCTAGGAGAGTGAGACCAGAAAATGACCAAATGTGAGCGCATTAGAATAATTGTAAAGAATAAACATGAAGTTAGCAGGGGTACAAAAGATGGCTTTGGAATCCGTCAGAATTGTGGTAGCAGCATTTTGCTGCCACAGCAACAGCAGCAGGGTTTATAAATAGGGGTGCTGATGCGGGATGCAGGGATTGGGGCTGGCTTGGTGGCAACCAGTGGAGCAAACCAGTGGGGTCAGGTTCTGATGAATGAAGCACTAATGAATGGAGATAGTCGCTGATCTTCAGGCAGTGGGTCAACAGTGACTAAAAATAAAAGTAAACCAAACTGATTTAAAATTAACAGGCTTTATTTGTTGATTTTTCATCATTGCTTTGCAGATCCTAGTCACACTTAGCAATGTGACTAACCTAAAATTGAAATTAGAAGTTTAAGATTATGATCATGTCAAATACATTTGTCTAAAGATAGGAAACAGTCCTGATAGAGTCATCCGAGGTTAGGTTGGGGCGGTTAGCTGACCACAGTTGGTCTTAAAACACTATCAAGTGCTCACAGGGTCCTTGAGTCTTTTGGCCTCTACTTACTGATGCTGTGAAGGCCGAAATGAACAGCTCGTCTCTTGGATGAGTCACTGGATCATGACCAGCGTGAGGCCAGGCAGTGCGGAGAAAGTGGGTGGGAGGTGAAAGTTTCTGGTTTCTGCAGCTCGTCTTTTATGTCTCCTCATCTATCCTAATTAGACCCAGCACTGTTCAGGCCTTGCTGCACCGTCGTGTTTTTCTTTTTCTGGTTTTCCAGACCGTCAGTCATGGATTATGACTCCCACTTCTCTTAGGCACCATCACAGGGATCCTTATAGCATTGGTGCTAGTTTAAAAGCTGAGACGAACAAGCCTATGACATCTGTGGAAAGGACAGAAAAAAACTAAGCTATGTGGCATGGGAGAATATAGTCATTCCTCAGTAACCACCGGGGATTGGTTCCAAAATCCATGGATGCCCAAGTCCCTCATATAAAATGGCATGGATTTGCATATAACCTACCACATCTTCCTATAAACTTAAGTCATCTCTAGATTATTTATAATCCCTAATGCTACATAAATTTTATATACAGAGTTGTAAATATGCAGTACGAATGTTATTTAAATAGATATCCATATGTGGCAAATGGATTATTTTTGACCAAAGGTTGATTGAACCCACAGGTGCAGTTCCCACAGACATGGAAGGCTCACAGCATTGCTGTATTAAATTCTGTCAGTTTCTTTTCAGTTTTGAATAAAGGGATCCTGTCATGCCTTGTACTCAGCTGAAACGTGGACTGAAAGCATTGTGACCAAGTATTTCTGTTTTCACCCGAAAGTCTGGCAATAGACTCTTATAATGTTCTATTAGTATGAGGCGCTCAGTCATGTCCGACACTTTGTGATCCTGTGGACTGTAGCCTGCCAGGCTCCTCTGTCTGTGGGATTTCCCAGGCAAGAATACTGGAGTGGGCAGCCCTTTCCTTCTCCAGGGGATCTTCCCAATCTAGGGATTGAATCTGCGTCTCCTGCATTGGATTCTTTACTGCTGAGCCACCTGGAAAGCTTAATATGTATCATCATCATAAAGAAGCAGTGGGTTGAAGTCAACTCCAAGGACTCGACATCTCCTAAAACTGCCTTTTTTCTCTGAGGCACAGTCACCTCAAAGGGGTCTCTGTGACAGCCATCAGGTGTTGCCTCCAGGGTACAAGGCAGAGTGCCAAAGTAGTAATGCCTTCCAGCTGTGGTGCTGGAGAAGACTCCTGAGAGTCTCTTGGACCGCAAGGCGATCAAACCAGTCAATCTTAAGGGAAATCAACCCTGAATACTCATTGGAAGGACTGATGCTGTAGCTGAAGCTCTCGTGTTTTGGTCACCTAATGTTAACAGCCGACTCATTGGAAAAGTCACTGATGCTGGGAAAGATTGACGGTAGGAGGAGGAGAGGGCATCAGAGGATGAGAAGGCTGGATGGTGTCACCAATGCAATGGACTTAAATTTGGGCACACTTTGGGAGATGATGAAGGACTGGGAAGCCTGGCATGCTTCAGTCCATGGGGTCACAAAGAGTCAGACAGGACTTAGTGGCTGAACAACAACAAAGAATAATAAAGTGCACAATAAAAGTAATGCACTTGAATCACTCCAGAACCATCCTCCCCACCCAAATCTGTAGAAAAACTGTCTTCCACAAAGCTGGTCCCTGGTGCCAAAAAGGTTGGGGACCACTGGTTTAGAGCAAGCCCTAGGCTTTAACCTGCCACTCTGAATGGACTCTGAAGCCATTTCCCCTATGTTCTCTCCTGATTGGCAGGTAGATATTTATCTCCTCAGAGGATATGATCCTCAAGTTAAAATGAGCAAAGAGCGACTTCCCTGGTGATCCAGGGGCCGAGACTCTGTGCTCCCAAGTCAGGGGACCTCAGGTTGGATCACTGGTCAGGGAATTAGGTCCCACCTGCCACAGCTGAGATCTGAGGCAACCCAATAAATACTA
>SJYV01054512.1:242582-309513 GCA_006410875.1 Neotragus pygmaeus | reverse complement strand
ATATATATATATATATATATATATATATATTTTGATAGTGAAAATATACTTTATTTTTTAATACAATAGCTGCCAGCAATATACTGGTTCCAGAGAGAGAAAAGAAAATACAAGCATTCTATAATAAGCTTTCATTTTCCTTTTCAAGTAATTTAAAAAAATACTTCAATTCTGTTCAACATTATGATTTGGGGAAGTTGAAAATTTTTTTCCATAGTGAAAGTATAATTTTGACAGCCCAACCTTGGTAATTTGTAAAGGATGGAATAAAAATGACTATATATTTTTAAAATGAAGCGATAGAACACACAAACAAGGAGTCAGGGCCCCAGCCACAGGCATCATGAAGGGCTCTCCTGATCTGATTCTCTTTCCACCAGCAAGTCACAAACGCCCACCTTCCACCAGGTCATGAGCTGCCACACCTTAATGCAGGTGGCACCTCAGGCTGAGACACAGTCATTCTCTCCCTCAAGGCAGGCTCCAGAGAAAACTCACAAGCACAGGCTCACCAACACCCTCCAGAGCTGAGGCTGCCCTGAGCCCAGCACGAGGGCCCTGGATGCCCCCACCAGCAACATGTGACCATCCTTGTTTTTTCTTTCCTTTTATCTTTGACTGGATTAGCTATTAAAGCTAAGGGTAAGATACCTTCTGTTTTTTGTTGGTGTTGATTAGATTTCTTTGCAAATTTGTTGAAATAATGGAACCCAGACGTTTTCACTGTGATTTTGGAAGCTGATTTGAAGACCATTCTGACTTTCCATTAATTTTGGTCTTCTATCTTCCCTTCTGTAACTTTATTCTTTTGTTTTGCTTAACCATTCTTTCCATATGGAATTCCTTTTTTAATTGAAAAAACTCCCCTGTGATGGGATTCTGATTGTTTATACTGGACAAGCCTGTAGCCCTTGGAGACTGTTCTAAGGCAAGATTACAAAGGCAGATGCTAGTAGCAGGGAGGAACTGAGGAATGGCCCCACAGAGTGGGTGGTGGGGCAGAGGTTGAGGACTAGACACTGGGGTCTTAGGTCCTGCCAGTTGCTACCAATGGGGTGGGGCCTGGTGTTGCTAAATGATCTGATTTCTCAAGAGAAGCTGGAAGTAAATTTTTTTCCCTTTGTGATATGTGTTTGAAATACAGAGATTATACATGGGTTCAAATTTATTAAAAAAGAAAGAAAATGAATGAATCAGACAAAACACATCTGTGGCCCCGATTATGCCCACAGATGGGCAATGTGAGCTTTTGCTCTAAAGGACTAATTTTGACTTTTCAGAAAATAACCATCTTAATTAATCAGAGTGTGTAGATACTGATTTGGCTGAGATATCCTATTTTAATCACATTTAAGAAGGAAGTACCACTCACTTAACTGTAGGTTTAGATGAGTCCATTTTAGCACATACCTCTCCTTAATTACGTGGTAGGATGTTGTCCTGCTATTTTGTAGTTATACTGGGTGCAGTACATTTTAAAAAGAAAATGGATTTTCGGTTAATAGATCTCCAGCCAGGTGTCTAATTTTTATGTATGACTTTCTCAAGTTTCTAAATAGTTAAGTGTTCAAAGTTGAACCTGGAAGAATCTATTAACACAGTAACTGTTGATTTCTTCCAGAATCCTTGAATATCTTAGTAATCTGAGGTTTAAAAAATTGAAAATCTTGATGCCCTTTAGTTATCAGATGGGTTTTCATATGTCTTCTTTTTCTTTCTTTAAAGATTTGAACATGGAATTCAATCCCTCAGACCATCCTCGGGCCAGCACGATATTCCTCAGTAAATCTCAAACAGACGGTAGGTTCTTTCTTTTTTCTTTCTTTTTTTTTTTAAAGACTTATGCTGGTAACTAGCCTGTCTTGATTTTCCAGTCACTGTGATTCTCAGGATAAAGATAGAATCCTAAG
The DNA here is from genome assembly GCA_006410875.1 of Neotragus pygmaeus. Lineage (NCBI taxonomy): Eukaryota > Metazoa > Chordata > Mammalia > Artiodactyla > Bovidae > Neotragus > Neotragus pygmaeus. The sequence continues at coordinate 307,603 of SJYV01054512.1, read as the reverse complement.
TGGTCATCCTTAGTGACCGCTAAGGATGTTTGGGTGGTTACCCTTTGGGGTTTCTTTATAGTAAGTCATATTTTTAGAATTTACTATTTGAAGCAACTGTCCTCATTTTGCCAATCAGTTGGGATAGTTCAAGGCAGTTTCTACCCTGAGAATCAGAAAATTTCCTTTAAAAATTTATTATTTGCATAAATTCTCTGAAGATCAGACGTATTAGATAGTATGTAAAAAGAAATCACAATACAGCTCTAAATAAAAACGCCATTATCTCAGCTGTGTCATTTGAGAGCCAGATTGCACCTGTACACTAGGGGTAGATGTTTTCCTTCTGTCATACTTGTGTTAAGCGGTTTGTTCTGTGGTGGGATTTCTTCTGGGGGATTTCCCCCTCTTTTCCGCCCTTGGCTTATGCCACTGTTCCCTGGCCCTTGGCTACAAAGGAGAGATAAAACAGACAATACAGTGAACATAGCCTGTTCCTGCAGGAAAGAGCAGTGGAGGAATCTGTTAAATCATGTTGCAGTGACAGTGCTGAGGTCCTGGGGGTTCTAGCCGTGACTCGTGTCAAATTGCTAAGCTCTCATTTTGAGAAGATCCTAAGTTGACTAGAAAAGTAATCAAACATATTTAAGAGAGTTCATTTTAAGAACTGATAACTCCTTACTTATGGCTAGGTGACAACTTTGATGTAGCATAATGCTGATATAATATTGGTGATTGATTTAAGCAGACCAGGGATGAGATCTAAGAGAATTTGGTGCATTTTTTTTTTTAAGTGTATAAGAAGAAATCACTGTAGGCATCAAATACTTGTGAGATAAGTTTTGAATGTTTTGAGTGGAAACTAAGCAGGACATTTTTTTCTTCACCTGGTGAAGTGGGAGCCCATGGAGAGGGGAGGTTATTGCCAGACAGGAAAGTGGCGGTGGGGTGAAGGTTTGGGACAATGAAAAATGAGAGTCAAAAGCAAGTCTTTGCACTTAATATAGTACTATGAAAACAAGTCACACGAATCTGGCACACTTGCAGATTTGGTTCTCACTTCCTGTGAATTCAGGGCACAGACCACCTCAGAAGCTTTTTATACCTAGATTCACATGGAATGGCATTAGAGCCTCTTAAGTGGATGACACGTGGCTTGGTTGTCCTGGGGAGACGGATGGCAGGGTCCCCAGGTGTGAGTCAGGGGCACACATCTACCCCTTCTCTCTCACCCTCCCCTCCTTCACCGATCACTGGGGAGAGTTGGGAACTCTCGTCCTTCTGTTTTTGCTTCATTCCTCAAATGCTGGGTTTTCCCTTTGAGTGTAAAGGATCTACTTGAGTCTCACAGGTTAAAAACAAGGAAGAGGAACCGACACCCATCTCTGTGCGGTGTCCTCTCTCCCAGGCTGCAGAGCGAACACTCCTGTACCTCCTCCTCCGCTTGCCCGCTAGGCTCCTCCCGCCACACTGTTCAGGGGATGTGTTTGCAGTGAAACCCTGAAGAATCCATAGTTTCTACGCTACTTGGTTTATGTGTCAGAAACTCCAAGGGATTTATCATCCAGAATCCTAATCGCTGCAGTTCAGCCTTATTCTCCTTCAGTTCTGTTGACAGTAAGGAATTAGAGTCCGCTTAATTGTAAGAGTTTCTCACCTGGTCGTGGGAGCGCCTTAAAAGTAAGGAGTTTCTGGAAAGTACACCCAACAGCCTATGAATGACTGTCACTCGCGTCCAGTGCTCTTGTCATTTGGTGGCACCTGGGCTGAGCTGACACACTCAGGAGCCTGGAGAAAGTGGACAAGGGGTCTGCAGCATCTGCATGCCCTCTGGAGCAGCCGTGGGTCTCTTCTGCATGCCGGGCACAGCACCTCACAGACAAGGACCTCACATCCACACTCAGTCAAAGAGCCTCACCTGTCCTTTTCCTTTCAGCTGATGTTCCTTTTGGTTTAAATATATCCCTGTCCTCTCCAGTGACCTGGTTGTTAACTGTGTTGATTGATTACTATGTTGTTGTTCAGTCACTAAGTCCCATCCGACTCTGCGACCTCCATGTCCTTCACTATCTCCCCAAGTTTGCTCAAACTCATGACCATTGAGTTAGTGATGCCATCCAGCCATCTCATCCTCCTCTGTCGTCGTCCTTCTCCTGCCTTCAGTCTTTCCCAGCATCAGGGTCTTGTCCAGTGAGTAAGCTCTTCACATCAGGTGGCCGAAGTGTTGGCACTCCAGCTTCAGCATCAGTCCTTCCAATGAATATTCAGAGTTGATTTCCCCTAGGATGGACTAGTTTGATCTCCTTGCAGTCCAAGCTACTCTCAGAAGTCTTCTCCCGTGCCACAGTTTGAAAGCATCACTTCTTCGGCGCTCAGCCTTCTTTATGGTCCAGCTATTACTCTGTGCTGTGCAGTCATTCAGTTGTGTCTGACACTTTGAGACCCCACGGACTGTAGCCCACCAGGCTCCTCTGTCCATGGGATGTCCCAGACAAGAATACTGGAGTGGGTAGCCATTCCCTTCTCCAGGGAATCTTCCCAACCCAGGGATCGAAGTGGGTCTCATGCATTGTAGGCGGATTCTTTACCGTCTGAGCCACCAGGGAAGCCCCGGAATTCTGGAGTGGGTAGCCTGTCCCTTCTCCAGGGGATCTTCCTGGCTGAACTCTCACTCTATATACTCTCAAAAGGGAGTTTTCAGGAAAGAAAATGCAAAATTCAGTGACACTAGGTTGTTAAAAAGCTCCTCTGGGTTCCCTGTCTGCCCCCTCTACATCTTTGCGGTTGAGGGCCCCCGTTTTGAGAAACACTGAGGTCTGGGAAATGAAGGTGGGGTGCTGACCCCGCCACACAGACAGCAGCGTGAGAACAGCCTCTGAGAAGGGGTACTTTTGTTGTGAGTTTGCTCGGTCTCCCTGCAGTGGGCAGGGTGCTGTGGGAGGCCCCCAGCACCGGTGTGGAGAGTAACTGGTTTCCAGTAATGCTTTGGACATCTGGTGTCCTGTGTTTTAATCCAGTTATGGATAGCATTGTTATCATTTGTTGTCTAGTCACTATGTCATCTCTTATTTCATCCTAATAATATGGACCTTTATGGGTCTGTTTTGGTTAGAAATAAATAGTCCTGCTTTTTGTTGACAATCTTAATTAGTGGATACATGCAGAATTTTACGAGCTTTACTAGTTACTGTTTTCTTTCGTTGGGAAGCCGTTACCACTCAGTTAACTATGATGCAGTGATTTTGTTGGGTGCTGTGGTGTATGTGGTTTCATGTTCTGCTCTCTTAGCAGAGGTCACATCTGCATGTGTGCAGGTCGCATTTCTTAAGTCATCACTGAGCAGCTGGATATGTTGGTTGGTGGAAGGATGGGACCCTGACACAGAGGCCCATCCTCAGCAACCTGCCAGGGGTTAGCACGCAGGCGTGTAACATTTCTGTTGCATCTTTTGTTTTCACAGTGAGAGAAAAGCGCAAGAGTCTCTTCATTAACCATGTAAGTGGAGCTGTTCCCCTGTGTTCTTCGTAATAACTGTCCAGAGACCATCCACACTGTGTGTGTGGTGGGGAAGTGGTCCGCGAATCTTGTCTGCACGTGGAAGAGTGTGAAGAAGGCTGCAGGGCACTCGTGCTGTTTGGCCTGTGGCTGGACGGGCACGGCTTGGCATTTATCACCAGGGCCAGTGTGTGACCTGAAGCCCCAGGCTGCTGCTGCTCCTGGATTGGTGTGCGTGGACAGGGCGGCATCAGATCCCACAGGTCCTTTACTGCCTCCCTTCCCCCAAGTGACTGTCTCCTAACTCTGTCCCATTTGAATAAGCAAACACATGTTTTCTTCCCCCTTGTTGTTTATAGGTGCGGTAGAGTCTGCATTTTCCTTCTATGCTCTAAGAAAGGATGAACTTAGACAACACTTGAATTTTAAAACGAATTAAAAAAAAACCCAGCTCTAGTCTTTTGCCCATTCTGAGCAGTGTCTCCCTGCCCTGCTGGCCAGCACAAAGATACTTGATCTTTCTCCTTTGATCAGTGGGTGCAGCCAGCCTCCCTCCACCCTGCCCAGGGGTGATCTCAAGCTGTGCCACCCCACCCCCAGGACTGTGGTGCCCGGCCACCAGGGGAACTATGGCCACACATCCTAATCCTCTAAACTTAGGCCTCTTGATGAAGTAGGTGTGTTACCAAATAAGTATAGGCCATCAATTCTCGTATCAAAAATGAGAATGATGTATTTGATTTCTCAGGGGTTTTTCTCAGGATTTCTAAACTGTCTGCATTTAAGTGTTTGTGGATCTTGAGGTACTAGGCACTAGAGCTTTGTGCTAAACAGACTTAAAGCCATAGTATTGCCTCTTCTGCTCTTTGAAAATCTGGGCAAAATGCAGTTGAAAGGAAATTCATAGCCAGACCCTTGCACCCAAAGGGCTCAGCCCATAGGAGGTGGGTGAGTCCTTCGTAGGCAGTGGTCTCAGGGTTGGAGAGACGCCCTATAGTTTTTATCAGATTCTTACAGTGATTCGCGGCCTTTTCCTGGCCCTCTCCAGTTTTGCCACAGCAGTGTGAAGCATCTGTGAAATTACGAGCTGTGCCTTAAGGAAAATATGCGGAAAACTGCTATGCCCTTTTTGATTTTTTTGAAAGCTGTATCTGCCTGGACCTAGAGAGCTGAGAGGTTTGACCCCATTCTGTAAGTCTCACTCCTGCCTCTTCATGTGCTGGGGGCACTAGAACACTGCCCCCCAGTCAGCATGTCTGCCTAGGAGCCTGTAGACCACCTCTGCTGGTCACTGCAGCCCCACTCAAGTGGCTGAAGGGGAGGCCTGCCCTTGTGCCAGCCTCAGGCCCCACGTGTCTCCCCCATGTCCCACGACTTCACGCTCTGTGGCACGCCATCCTGGCACCTGCCCCACGCTGTGCCCCCTGACTCAGCATGTCCTCTCACCCCTGCCAGCCCTCTCGCCCCCCTACACAGAGCAGAAGCACAGTTGTTGGAATGTGCTCAGATGTGCTCATGCCTATAGAAGAAACCTCTGTGCTGCCTTATGTAATAGATGCCCGGGTAACAGCATGCCCTCCAGACCCCATTGCACAGTAGCATCTCAGCTCTGCCCACCCTGGGAGAAGCCGCTGGAATGTGCCATTTCAACCAACTGAAGTAGAATTGGAATGGAAGTACCTGCAAGTTCAATTAGGCTAATAAACCAGCTGTGCTTTTCAAGTTTTGAGACACTCGAGTGTCATAAGTTAGGGCAATAAAGAGACGATAAGTGGTAATCATCATCATCAGTACAGTCTAGCAAACGTTTTATACCATGTTTGTGTCAAACTCTGTTCTATAGTTTAATGTGCTGGATAACTGTGCCCAGGAGGTACTGGGTGTCACTCCCGTCTTCCATATGGGGAAAGTGAGGCATAGAGGGTCAGCCCTTCGAGCCTGGGGCCCCGGGGGCGGGCCTGGGCGTTCCGTCCTCAGGCAGCCATACCAGGCGCCACTGGACACAAGTTGTTTAGCTTTTTATCTGAAGACAGAGAGCACTGTTTTCTGAATTGTGGCCCCAACTAACATTTGTAGTTTCTTTTGTTGTTGAACTCTGGAATGACCATTATTCTTTGCCCTTGTTTATAAAATCCATTGTGTTTTTTATTTGCTTTATTGTGAGGAATGTTGTTTCTTAATTTACCCTTCAAGTTTCTGAAGAACCTACTTATTAGTACATGCTGCTAAGACAATCTATAAAGAGGCTGCTATTTAAGAAAAAGCAGTGGACGTAGGTAAGCCATGTGAGGAAAGGTGAGGGGTGATGGTCACAACAGGGAAATAGCTTCCGCCAGGTAGAGAGAAACAAGTTTTTTTCTGGCTCCAGGACAGTAACACAGTCTAGCAAGTGATGGAAGCTGACTTTGGATACAGCCTCCAGGGAAGGGGCCAAAAGAAGGAACCGCTGGCTGGTAAAGAGGGCACCGCTCGCTGGCTGAGAACTGCCAAGAGAGACTTACAAAGTAAAAGGAGCTTCTTCTAAAAGAATTATTATAGGTTTTAAATCTTGAAGCTATTTGAGATAAACCCTTTGGGGGAGTTTTAACAGTAAATTAAACCAGGGCAAATTATAAAGATTAATATTCTAATCAGCACTATGTTTTAGATGTAATTATCAGATCAACAGTTACATGAAAATTTAATACAATAGAGACACTTAGGTATTTTAGCAAAGATTGTGTAAAGGGCTTTATTTAAAGTTCATAGCTTAAAATTTGCTGAAGTTTTGGCTAGCTGTTTTGATGAATCTTTTAATTAAAATGTGGTAGTCTCTGATTATAAATTGTGGGTGGCATTTTCAGTGGCTGAGAATCTGGAATCTCTCTCCTGAAACTTAGGGAAAATGCACATCTTTTACTTTAGCCTAATTTTTCCATGACATTTTCCTCCCCTTGATGACAGTGTACCTGGAGGGAATTGATCATTCTAAGTTAAAGAAAAAATTAAAACAGAGTGAGTCAGGAGTTGAATGGCCAGCCTCCTTCACCCTCAGCAAAATAATCAGTTATTTGTCTTAATATTGAGACAGGTGGTAGCTGTAAAAACTTTGCGAAGGAATATAGAGCCTTATCAGTTTAACAAGAGCTACATTTGTAGCTGGACTTGGAGCCAAAAGAATTGTGTTCAAGCTCTAAATCTACCAGCTGATAAAAGGGGGACCTTGAAAAAGTCTTGAAGTCTTAGTTGTCTGACCTCGTGGAATGACTCCTGGTCCGCCTGTTTACCCAGTGGACTGAACAGAAGCACCATCTGAGTATGTTGATGTTATTATTGTTATTGCTTATTAGATTTGTAAGTAAACTTTGTTTATTTTTCCAAGTTCAGTAGCAAAACTGATCAAAGTCTTTCTGGTATTTTGAGTATGGATTTAGTTTTTTCATAAGTATTAAGCCATAGAACTTAAGGAATGAAGTGAATGTGATCCAGGAACTGAAATTTTTAAAATTCTAAACTTTGCTTCAGCCTCTTTGGGAGCTTTGCTCCTAATAGAACACAAATTTATTGAGCACGGTCCCTGCCTGCCTCTTCCACACAAAAGAGTTCAAACCAGGAACAAGGCAGGGGAGCTGCCCTGGGCTCAGGAGACTTTCTGTGGAGGGATCCTTGTTCTCTCAGCTTTTTTTTTGGTGGGGGTGGGGTGGGTGTCAAATCAAGAAAAGTATACATTCTGTGAGCCTTGTAGCCCTTCTATCCAGCAAATGACTTAATGCCCAGATAGGGTTTTAAACTTAACCCTATTATAACAAAGCCAGGGATTTCTATTCAATTTAGAAGTTACTAAGTTATGACCAACCTAGATAACATATTCAAAAGCAGAGACATTACTTTGCCGACTAAGGTCCGTCTAGTCAAGGCTATGGTTTTTCCTGTGGTCATGTATAGATGTGAAGAAGTTGGACTTCTTCAAGTTGGACTGTGAAGAAGGCTGAGCGCCAAAGAATTGATGCTTTTGAAGTGTGGTGTTGGAGAAGACTCTTGAGAGTCCCTTGGACTGCAAGGAGATCCAGCCAATCTGTTCTGAAGGAGATCAGCCCTGGGATTTCTTTGGAAGAAATGATGCTAGAGCTGAAACTCCAGTACTTTGGCCACCTCATGTGAAGAGTTGACTCATTGGAAAAGACTGTGATGCTGGGAGGGATTGGGGGCAGGAGGAGAAGGGGACGACAGAGGATGAGATGGCTGGATGGCATCACTGACTCGATGGATGTGAGTCTGAGTGAACTCCAGGAGTTGGTGATGGACAGGGAGGCCTGGCATGCTGCGATTCATGGGGTCGCAAAGAGTCAGACACGACTGAGCGACTGAACTGAACTGAAATAGTTTGAAGGGGGCTTCCTTGATGGCTCAGATGGTAACGAATCGACCTGCACTGTAGGAGACCCAAGTTCCATACCTGGGTCGGGAAGACCCCCTGGAGAAGGGAAGGCAACCCACTCCAGTATTATTGCCTGGAGAATCCCATGGACAGAGGAGCCTGGTGGGCTACAGTCCGTGGGGGTTACAAAGAGTCAGAAAGCTGAGTTGGCATCCCCCTTTGGCACACCAGCCCTTAGTGATAGAGGGCTCAAACTAACAGCTGGAGATCCCCAGGCCAGGACCGGCCCCTGGGGGTGCTGGTTTCCAGTTAACCCTGTGACTCCAAAGGGTACTTCTACTCCTGAAAGGAGGATGAGGAAGTGCCCACTCTGTGACCTGGTGTATCACTGACCTCTCCTTAACGCTAGTGCTCATGTTTTCTTAGGGAAACCATTTACTCTTGGCTGTTCCCATCACATTTTCATCTTGAGGAAATTTGTGTCAGAGGAAACAGTGGAAACCTCACAAATAGAAGCCAGGCATTGCTGTGCTTTGCTTCACTGTTGTGATTATTCCTAAATAATAATTCTCTTGTATCTCTAAAGATTCTTTAATATATCAACTAATTACTGAATTTTTGTGTTAAGTATATCTGTTGAAGTTTCTGTTTATAGTAGATTTTCCATTGATGGGGAAAATTTCATAAGAATTGTTTTAAAAACTTGCCACACATGTTAATATCTATTATTAGATTGCAAGTTTTTGTCTGTGACTTAAGTGTGATTGCTGCCTGACTTGCAAAAGAGATCAAAATGGTTTTTAATGTCTCCGGCTTGTCTTAATGAAACTGTTGTGATTAATTTGATAGACGTGAAAAATGCCATGTTAAAATTGCACTCAAGAAACTTGAACTTGACAGGCTTTTTTGGTGCCCTTATCTTACACAGGGCTTCCCTAGTAGCTCAGTTGGTAAAGAATCTTCCTACAATGCAGGAGACTCAGGTTCGATCCCTGGGAGGGAAAGATCCCCTGGAGAAGGGAATGACAACCTACTCTTGCCTGAAGAATTCCATGGACAGAGGGGCCTGGAGGACAACATACAGTCCATGGAATCTCAAAGAGTTGGACACAACTGTGCCTGTTATCTTACACAGGCACAGAACAATGTGTGCCTAAACACACTGGCCAAGAACAAGCCTTATCTTTTGAATTCCCTGACTGGTTATTTCCTCCTGACCCACATGCCCTTCGTAAAAGCAGCGCTCCGGAGGGTCGTCGTGATTCAGTAGTGCAGTGCCCTCTGGCGGGGATTTTAGGAACTGTATGCCCCAAGGAGTGACGTAAATTAGCAAGAGGGGAGATTGTTTATAACACTGTCTTCTGTTTCTCAGGCTGTTGCATATTTCCATAATTGTATCACATGTGAAAGTGAAAGTTGCTTAGTCGTGTCCGACTGGAGTAGGTAGCCGTTCCCTTCTGCAGGGGATCTTCCCAACCCAGGGGTGAAATCCAGGTCTCCCGCATTGCAGGCGGATTCTTTACCAGCTGAGCCACAAGGGAAACCCTTATTACATGGGAAACCTTATTAAATAAGAAGTAAATGTTAAACAGGGCGTTTGGTCTCTGATGAGCTTTAAGGCTCCCTTCATGTTCATAAACCATGGTTACTAAGGGCTTCCCTGGGGGTGGGCAGCTGAGTCAGGGCAGTGTTATTATTCTTAAGGAATTAATTGTTTTGGTTGCAGAAAATGGCACTTTTGATTGTCAACATAGCACCAGGCCAGTCAAAACTGGTTTGGATGATTTGATTTTTTTTTTTTTTTTAGCATGCTTTGAGCAAGAATGATCCAGATTGATATCTACTAATCAAATTGCCCACAATTGCCTAATCTACTTACTATTCAGTTAGATGTCATCTGCGTGTAATTTAAATTCTTTTTCTTAGCAGTATGTTTTAGAAGTATAGTTCTCAATTCTAAAGTTTTCCAAAGAGCTCAAAATTTACACAGCCTGAAAGAACTAGATGCACAGCTGCCACAGGCATCCCACCTGAAGCTCATCCATGGGTCATATTTTCAAAAGCATCAGATAACTTTCACCTTTACAATGTATTTTGCCCTTAAAGAAGGAGTACTTTTTTCTTTACATCTTCACCTCCTGAAATTGAAGAGTAGGAGATTCTAAATTAACAGTGGCTGCATCTTCCATGGTCCCCAAATCAAATGTACCTCAGGGGTAGGAAAAAATGAGTGCTGTGGACTCCTGTCTTAATTCTGGCGCCTCACACCAGATTGCCCCCTGAAGCATGGGCTTTTGCTGGTGAGATGAGTGCATGCTTCTTGTTTCTCAGTGATTTTTATGGACTCTGCAGCACACCCTTTGATGCTCAATTTTGGGAGTGTGCTGAACTGATGGAGGTTTCAGACCGGGAGTGGTGATGGTGACTTTTTTATATGGAAGAACATGGAATTCCACTGTAGGAAGAAAGTGAGTTTTGTGCTGTACTTGCTGGTAGTATTAACATTTCTTGGTAAGACACTTTTCCTCTGTAGGCTGGTCTCAAGGTGAAGGGGATGAAGTTCCTTGGAAGAATTTTGAGCCCCTTTTTAATTGTTCTTGTCTTGTTGCCATTGTTTTTGTAGCATCCTCCAGGACAAATAGCGAGGAAATACAGCTCCTGCTCGACTATTTTCCTAGATGATAGCACAGTCAGTCAACCCAACCTCAAGTATACAATTAAATGGTGGGTATATGCAATTTTCCTTCACTGAATGTCTTTTCTGTTCCTTAACCTGCTGGCTAACTGGTTGTGGGGTCTGTAAGTGGCAGGATTGGGTAGCGGGAGGACATTGACACTCAGGGAGTCTTTTAAAAATGTGATTTTGGAAGTTAAAATGTGGAGGTGTTCAAAATATTTATGTATATTACCATTTACAAAAAAAGACCAAAATTTTCAATGACTTGAAATTATGAGTTAAACATAGTTTTGTTTTTGTGCATGCTTTCTACCTTCCCAGTTTATATGAACTCCATCCCAGCCTAACTCTCCTTGAATTTTACTGTCAGAATGTGATGGATCCCACTTTGACTTGGGGCTGCAGTAGAGAGCAGGCCTGGCACCACGGAAGTGTGCTTGTCTGGAGCAAGGACAGCAGGCTTCTAACCTTGGCTCCCACCCCAGTGGGGAGGATGGGAGTGAAGACTCTTCACTTTGGGCTTCTGCTGTAAAGTGGGGTTTAAAGGAGGAAGGGGAGTCTTTGGATTAAAATCTTTCCCTTTGGGCTTCAGCTCCCTTACTTTAAAGTCGGAAGTGGGAGTTGGAACACTGGTTTTCCCTGAAGTGTGCCCCCCAGCATTGTAGTAGGAAGCCTTGACTGAGGTTACAGAGACCCACTTGCTGGGGATCTGGTCTAGGCTTAACTATGAAAAACCTGGGATATTTTGCCTCTGTACTCATTTAAGGAGAATCCACGTTTAACAGTCCTCTGTGCCATCGCGTGCAGTGAGTGTTTGCTTTCTAAATAAGATGCTTTCTGTTCCATTGGGCCATGCCTTCAGGTCTAGAATCCCTTTCCTGCACATGCCCATATGTGACAGTGAGTTAGGCCTGCCAGGCAGTGGGGATAGTCTTCTATGGACCATGTCCCCTCCAGGGGAAAGGTGGGAGGTGGGCCCACCTGGAGAGTTGGCTGAGTTGCATGTCTCTAAGACCTAAATGGGAATGTAGCTTCTTCCTTTGTTCTACCGGTGATAGAGGGTGTGGTGGTGACCAGTGGGCATCGCCCCATGATGGACACTCACAGCTAGGGAACCATGTGTGCCCTCACTCCACCATTCTGCCCTTGGTCAAGCCACTTTGCCCTGGGAGCTTCATGCCAGGAACGAGAGGTGCTGGGGAGTAGGAGCCTGGAGACCTGATAGCTAGCACCCACTCCAGCCCTGGAGCCCAGCCTCCCCTTCCGGGGCAAGTGGGTTTCCTGGGCCTCTGACTCTGTGGCTCAGCACTTCCCCTGGGAATGACTTCACATGCCCCTGGTTGTGACACAGACACTCAGGGGCCCAGCAGGAACTCTGGGTGACAGTTGGATACTTCGGTATTGAGTCTGGGAGGTGCCAGCTCCAAAGTCATGTGTGTGGTTTGTGCATCAGCAGTCTTAGCCATACTGCACCTGCAAGGCCCCCGCAGGGGCTTAAGGGCTCCACGAGATGTGTCTGGCCCTACACATCCAGGATCTGGATTGTCAGCCCCTCCAGGAGGGTTTCATGGGTAGTCAAGGCTGAGGACCCCAGACATCTGTGGACCTCTGCCTTCCAATTCTCTTGAAGGTGTCACCTATGGTTAACACCAAGACGAAGAGAAGGGTCTCCCACGCAAAGGGTGGAACATCCAACCTGACACCTTCAGTCTCATCAGGTCGTGACTTGTATTTGCAAAAAAAATAAAAACTTAACCTGTCTTAAGAGCTACCACAGATGCTGGACTCTTCTAGAAAACATCACATCGACTGGTCTCTCCTTGTTGTAGACACTGACAGCTGGTATATGGCATCAGTTTGTCTCATTACTGTGATGTGGTGATGTTGATTCTGTGCCTAAAGTGGTCACCAGAGAGCACCACGTAGAGTTCCCTGTGCTGTACACTCTAACAACCCTCTTACTGAGATGCCCATAGTTCCCTGTTGGTGGGTTTTCTTCTTGTTGAAACAAGCAATGAAACTACTCAAGGACTCTGATGAAGAGGGACATGAAGAGGTAAAGCCCTGAGCCTTTAGAGTGGGAGCACTGACTCTAAGACCCTCGACTACCAGAGAACTGACCCTAGGGAGTATCAAATAGTGAGAACTCACACAAAGGAAACCACTTGAATACAAGATCCAGCATCATGCAACCACCAGTAGCACCCTTTGGAGGATGCCCCATCTAAACAACAAACAAAACAAAAATACAAACTCAATGATCAGCAGACAGGATTATCACCTCACTCAGCCTTGCCCATCAGAGGAAAAACAAAAAAAAAACTCACCACAAATCTCACCCTATACGAAGCTTACAGAAACCACTGGACCAGCCTTAGGAGGGCAGAAACCAAAAGAAAGAAAGAATTCAACCTTGAAGCCAGGGAAAATGAGACCTCAAAAACACTAAGTTTAAAAAAAAAATAATGAAAAGGCAGAGAAATACTACACAAATGAAAGACCAAATTAGAAACACAGAAGTCCAAATAAATGAAGAGGAAATAGGCAAACTACTTGAAAAAGAATTCAGAATAATGATAGTAAAGATGATCAAAAACCTTGAAATCAAAAGGGGCAAAATGCAAGAATCAATTAACAAAGACCTTGAAGAATTAAAGAATAAACATACAGAGACAAACAACACAATTACTGACATTAAAAATACTCTGGAAGGAATCTGAAGCAGAACAAATCAGTGAGCTGGAAGATAAAATGGTGGAAATAACTTCTGGAGAGCAGAATAAAGTAAAAAGAATGAAAAGAACTGAGGATAGTCTCAGAGACCTCTGGGACAAGATCAAATGCACAAACATTCGAATTATAGGGGTCCCAGAAGAAGAAGAGAAAAAGAAAGGCTATAAGAAAAATTTTGAAGAGATTATAGTTGAAATTTCCCCAACATGGAAAAGGAAGTCGTCAAATCAAGTCCAAGAGGCACAGAGAGTCCCATACAGGATAAACCCAAGGAGAAACATGCTAAGACGCATACTAATCAAACTAACAAAGACTAAACACAAAGAAAGAATATTAAAAGTAGCAAGGGAGAAGTGACAAGGAACATACAAGGGAAACACCATACATTTAACAGCTGATCTTTCAGCAGAAACTCTGCAGGCCAGAAGGGAATGGCAGGATATGTTTAAAGTACTGAAAGGGAAAAATCTACAACCAAGATTACTGTACCTGGTGAGAATCTCATTCAGAATTGATGGAGAAATAAAAAGGTTTTTAGACAAGCAAAAGTTAAGAAAATTCAGTACCATAAAACAAGCTTTACAACAAATGTTAAAGGGACTTATATAGTCAAGAAATGCAAGAGAAGGAACAAGATCTTCAAAATCAACCCCAAACAATTAAGAAAATGGCAATAGGAACATATATATCAATAATTACTTTAAATGTAAATGGATTAAATGCTCCAACCAAAAGACACAGAGTGGCTGAATGTATACAGAAACAAGACCCATATATACGCTGTCTACAAGAAACCCACTTCAGACCTCAAGACACATATTGACTGAAAGTGAGAGGATGGCAAAATATATCCATGCAAACAGGAAGCAAAAGAAAGCTGGAGTAGCAATCCTCATATCAGACAAAATAGACCTTAAAATAAAGACTATCACAAGAGATAAGGAAGGACCCTACATAATGATCAGGGGATCAATCCAAGAGGACGACATAACAATTGTAAATATCAATGCACCCAACATAGGAGCACCTCAATACATAAGACAAACACTAACAGACATAAAGAGAAACTGACAGTAACACAATAATAATAGGAGACCCCACTCACACCATTGGACAGATCATCAAAACAAAGAACTAATAAATAAGGAAACACAGGTCTTAAATGATACATTAGATGAGATGGATCTCATTGATATCTTCAGGACATTCCATCTAAATGCAGAAGAATATACCATCTCAAGTGTACATGGATCATTCTCCAGGATAGACCACATCTTGGGTCACAAATCAAACCTCAATAAATTTAAGAAGATTGAAATTGTATCAAGCATCTTCTCTGACCACAATGCTATCATACTAGATAGCAATTATAAGAAAAAAGCTGTAAGAAACACAAACACATGGAGATTAAACACTATGTTTCTAAATAACCAACAGGTTCCTGAAGAAATCAAAAGGAAAATCAAAAAATTTCTAGAAACAAATAACAATGAAAACATGACAACTCAAAACCTATAGGATGCAGCAAAAGCAGTTCTAAGAGGGAAGTTCATAGCAATACAATCCTACCTCAAGAAACAAAAACATCGAATAGACAACCTAACTTTATACCTAGAAAACTGAAAAAAGGACAGAACACCCCCAAAATTAGTAGAAGGAGAGCAATCATAAAGATCTGAGCAGAAATAAATGAAAAAGAAATGAAAGAAACAATAGTGAAGATTAATAAAACTAAAAGCTGGTTCTTTAAGAAGAAAAACAAACTTGACAAAACTTTAGCCAGACTCATCAAGAAAAAAAAAGAGAATCAAATCAACAAATATAGAAATGAAAAAGAGATTACAACAGACAATGCAGAAGTACAAAGGATTATAAGATAAGAGACTATTATGAACAACTATATGGCAATAAAGTGGATAACCTGGAGGAAATGGACAAATTCTTAGAAAAGTTTAATCTTCCAGGAAGAAATATAGATTGTGAACAACCCAATTATAAGCACTGAAAATGAAGCTGTGATCAAAAATCTCCCCCAGAACAAAAACCTAGGACCAGATGGCTTCACAGGAGAGTTCTGTCAGACATTTAGAGAAGAGCTAATGCCTATCCCTCTAAAATTCTTTCAAAAAATTACAGAGGAAGGAACACTTCCAAACTTATTCTACAAGGCCACCATCACCCTGATACCAAAACCAGACAAAGTCAACACAAAAAAGAAAACCTTGTTGCCAAATTCAGACTTGAAGAAAGTAGGGAAAACCACTAGACCATTCAGGTATGACCTAAATCGAATCCCTTATGATTATACAGTGGAAGTGACAAATAGATTCAAGGGATTAGATCTGATTGAGTGCCTGAAGAACTATGGACAGAGGTTCATGATATTGTACAGGAGGCAGTGATCAAGACTAACCCCAAGAAGAAGTGCAAAAAGGCAAAATGGTTGTCTTAGGAGGCCTTACAAATAGCTGTGAAAAGAAGAGAAGCAAAAAGCAAAGGAGAAAAGGAAAGATATACCCACTTGAATGCAGAGTTCTAAGGAATAGCAAGGAGAGATAAGAAAGCCTTCCTTAGCGATCAATGCAAGGAAATAGAGGAAAACAACAGAATGGGAAAGACTAGAGATCTCTTCAAGAAAATTAAGAGATACCAAGGGAACTTTTCATGCAAAGGACAAAATGGTATGGACTTAACAGAAGCAGAAGATATTAAGAGGTGGCAAGAATACACAGAAGAACTNCACAATGGAGTATTACTCAGCCATTAAAAAGAATACATTTGAATCAGTTCTAATGAGGTGGATGAAAATGGAGCCTATTATACACAGTGAAGTAAGCCAGAAAGAAAAACACCAATACAGTATACTAACACATATATATGGAATTTATAAAGATGGTAATGATAACCCTCTATGCAAGACAGCAAAAGAGACACAGATGTATGGAACGGACTTTTAGACTCTGTGGAAGAGGGAGAGAGTGGGATGATTTGGGAGAATGGCATTGAAGCATGTATACTATCAGGTAAGAAACAAATCGCCAGTCTATGTTCGACATAGGATACAGGAGGCTTGGGGCTGGTGCACGGGGATGATCCAGAGAGATGATATGGGGTGGGAGGGGGGTTCAGGATTGGGAGCTCATGTACACCCGTGGTGGATTCATGTCAATGTATGGCAAAACCAATACAATACTGTAAAGCAAAGTGAAGTGAAGTCGCTCAGTCATGTCCGACTCTTAGCAACCCCATGGACTGCAGCCCACCAGGCTTTCCACCCATGGGATTTTCCAGGCAAGAGTACCATTGCCTTCTCCGGTAAAGCAAAATAAAGTAAAAATAAAAACTAGGAAAAAAAAAAAAAAAGACCATCCTCAAAGGAAAAGAAATGCAAAAAAGGCAAAATGGCTGTCTGAGGAGGCAGTACAAATAGCTGTGAATAGAACAGAGGCAAAAGCAAAGGAGAAAATAAAAGATATAAGCATCTGAATGCAGAGTTCCAAAGAATAGCAAGGAGAGATAAGAAAGCCTTCCTCAGTGATCAGTGCAAAGAAATAAAGGAAAACAACAGAATGGAAAAGTCTAGAGATCTCTTCAACAAAATTAGAGATACAAGGGAACATTTCATACAAAGATGGGAACAATAAAGGACAGAAACAGTATGGACCTAACGGAAGCAGAAGATATTAAGAAGAGGTGGCAAGAATACACAGAAGAACTGTACAAAAAAGAATTTCACGACCCAGATAATCATGATGGTGTGATTATCAACCTAGAGCCAGACATCCTGGAATGTGAGGTCAAGTGGGCCTTAGAAAGCATCACTACAAACAAAGCTAGTGGAGGTGATGGAATTCCAGTGGAGCTATTTCAAGTCCTGAAAGATGCTGCTGTGAAAGTGCTGCACTCATTATGCCAGCAAATTTGGAAAACTCAGCAGTGGCCACAGAACTGGTAAAGGTCAGTTTTCATTCCAATCCCAAAGAAAGGCAATGCCAAAGAATGCTCAAACTACTGCACAATTGCACTCATCTTACACGCTAGGAAAGTAATGCTCAAAATTCTCCAAGCCAGGCTTCAGCAATATGTGAACCATGAACTTCCAGATGTTCAAGCTGGATTTAGAAAAGGTAGAAGAACCAGAGATCAAATTGCCAACATCCGCTGGATCATGGAAAAAGCAAAGGAGTTTCGGAAAAACAACTACTTCTGCTTTATTGACTATGCCAAAGCCTTTGACTGTGTGAACCACAACAAACTCTGGAAAATTCTGAAAGAGATGGGAATACCAGACCACCTGACCTGCCTCTTGAGAAATCTGTATGCAGGTCAGGAAGCAACAGTTAGAACTGGACATGGAACAACAGACTGGTTCCNCTTTGGAAAATTCTGAAAGAGATGGGAATACCAGACCACCTGACCTGCCTCTTGAGAAATCTGTATGCAGGTCAGGAAGCAACAGTTAGAACTGGACATGGAACAACAGACTGGTTCCAAATAGGAAAAGGAGTATGTTAAGGCTGTATATTTTAACCCTGCTTATTTAACTTATATGCAAAGCACATCATAAGAAACGCTGGGCTGGATGAAGCACAAGCTGGAATCAAGATTGCCAGGAGAAATATCAATAACGTCAGATATGCAGATGACACCATCTTTACCACAGAAAGTGAAGAAGAACTAAAGAGCCTCCTGATGAAAGTGAAAGAGGAGTCAAAGAGTTGGCTTAAAGCTCAACATTCAGAAAATGAAGATCATGGCATCAAGTCCCATCACTTCATGGCAAATAGTTGGGGAAACAATGAAACAGTGGCAGAGTTTATATTTTTGGGCTCCAAAATCACTGCAGATGGTGATTGCAGCCATGAAGTTAAAAGACACTCCTTGGAAGGGAAGTTATGACCAACCTAGACAGCATATTAAAAAGCCAAGACATTACTTTGCCAACAAAGGTTTGTCTAGTCAAGGCTATGGTTTTTCCAGTAGTCACATATGAATGTGAGAGTTGGACAATAAAGAAAGCTGAGCTGAATTGATGCTTTTGAAGTGTGGTGTTGGAGAAGATTCTTGAGAGTCCCTTGGACTGCAAGGATCCAACCAATCTATCCTAAAGGAAATCAATCAGTCCTGAACATTCATTGGAGGGAATGATGTTGAAGCTGAAGCTCCAATTCTTTGGCCACCTGATGCGAAGAACTGACTAATTTGAAAGACCCTGATGTTGGGAAAAATTGAGGGCAGGAGGAGAAGGGGACGACAGAGGATGAGATGGTTGGATGGCATTACTGACTCAATGGACATGAGCTTGAGTAAACTCCGGGAGTTGGTGATGACATGCTGCAGTCCATGGGGTCACAAAGAGTCGGACACTACTGAACAACTGAACTGAACTGAAGGAGACAAAGGAACTGTACACAAAAAATTATAAGACACTAATGAAAGAAATCAAAGATGACATTAAACTGATGGCAAGATATTCCATGTTCCTGGGTAGGAAGAATCAATACTGTGAAAATGGCTATACTACCAAACGCAGTCTACAGATTCACTCTGATCCCTATCAAATTACCAATGACATTTTTCACACAACTAGAACAAAAGATTTCATAATTCATAGGGAAACACAAAAGACTCCGAATAGCCAAAGTAGTCTTGGGAAGAATGGAGCCGGAGGAATCAACCTTCCTGACTTCAGATTATACTACAAAGCTTCAGTCATCCAGACAGTATGGTACTGGCACAAAAACAGAAATATACACCAATGGAACCAGACAGAAAGTCCAGAAATAAACCCATGCACCTATGGGTACCTTATTTTTTACTAAGGAGGTGAGAATATACAATGGGGCAAAGACAGCCTCTTCAATAAATGGTGCTGGGAAAACTGGAGAACTACATGTAAAAGAATGAAATTAGAACACTTCCTAACACCATACACAAAGATAAACTCAAAATGGATTAAAGACCTAAATACAAGACCAGAACTATAAACATAGAGGAAAACAGAGGCAGAACACTCGATGACATAACGCAAGATCCTCTGTGACCCGCCTCCTAGAGTAATGGAAATAAAAACAAAAGTAAACAAGTGTGAGCTGACTAAACCTAAAAGCTTTTGCACAGCAAAGGGAACACCAAGCAAGCTGAAAAGATAACCGTCAGAGTGTTATCTGGAGAAAATAACAGCAAATGAAACAACTGACAAAAGCTTACTTTCTGAAATATATAAGCAGCTCATACAACTCAGTACCAGAAAAACAAACAACCCAATCAAAAAGTGGGAAAAAGACCTCAACAGACATTTCTCCAAAGAAGACATATAGATGGCTAACAAACATGAAAAGATGCTCAACATCGCTCTTTATTAGAGAAATGCAAATCAAAACTGCAATGAGATATCACCTCACACCAGTCAGAAGGGCCATCATTAAAAAGCCTACAAACAGTAAATGCTGGAGAGGGTGTGGAGAAAAGGGAACCTCTTGCACTGTTGGTGGGAATGTAAATTGATTCAGCCACTATGGAAGACGGTATGGAGATTCCTTAAAAAAACTAGAAATAAAACCACCATATGACCCAGGCATATACCCTGAGGAAACCAAAATTTAAAGACACATGTATCCCATTTTCATTGCAACACTATTTACAATAGCTAGAACATGGAAGCAACCTAGATATTCATCGATAGATGAATGGATAAAGAAGAAGTGGTACAGATAGACAACGGAATATTACTCAGCTATAAAAAGGTGCCTTTGAGTCAGTTCTAATGAGGTGGGCGAACCTAGAACCTATTAAACAGAGTGAAGTAAGTCAGATAAATATCGTATTTTAATGCATATATACGGAATCTAGAAAAATGGTACTGAAGAATTTATTTACAGGGCAGCAGTGGAGAAACAGAGAATAGACTTACGGACACGGGGAGAGGGGAGGAGAGGGGGAGATGTTTGGAAAGAGTAACATGGAAACTTATATCACCATATGTAAAATAGATAGCCAATGGGAATTTGCTGTATGGCTCAGGAAACTGTCTAACAGGGGCTCTGTATCAACCTAGAGGGATGGGATGGGAAGGGAGATGGGAGGGAGGTTCAAAAGGGAGGGGATATATGTATACCTATGGCTAATTCATGTTGAGGTTTGACAGAAAGCAGGAAAATTCTGTAAAGCAATTATCCTTCAATAAAAAATAAATGTTAAAAAAAGAGGAAGAGAAGCTGGAAAGTTACGGCAGTGGTAAGGCCTGAGTGTCCAGAGGAAGAGTCCGGCGTGGGTGCTGTGGAGAAACAGATAACCTGGACACCACCCAGATTTGAGATGCCTTCAGGCAATAGCTTATTTGGTTTAAAATGTGCCCTGTTTTTAAAAATGTCCATTTTGGATTTGAGAGCTTGACAGGGTGGACTCTAAACTGTAGACATACCATCAGAATCCTTCCCTGTAAATCCATTATGTCACACATGGCTTGGTGTTGGTCATTTTGAGGTGTTAGTGGGCCTGGGAGACTTCAGCCAGGGCCTTTGCCTGCACAAGGGGAACGCATGTCATGAAGGGCAGGGTGTGCAAGGTCTGAATGCCCTCCTGTTCTGAAATCCTGCCACCTGCCAAGGCCCTTGTGGCCTCCTCCCCCAAGATGTTAAAACTGTACAAACTCACTAATCAGTCATTCAGCTTCCTGTGGGCAGAGCAGGGCATTCCTGGGCTGAACTCACCTCCTGTTAACCACGTTTGACTTTTGAGGAAAGCTCTGAGTTCTAACAACTGCTTTGTAAGCTAATTTTAGAAGAAAACCCTCTAGGGAGTTCCCTGGTGGCCTAGTGGTCAGGATTCTAGGCTTTTCATGGCTGTGGCCCTGGGTTCAATCCCTGGTCGGTTCAGCCAGAAAAAAGAGTAAAGTTACCAAAAGATCCAAATGGAAATCCAGGAACTGAAAGGTACTGTGAAATAAAATTCATATATATATATATATATATATATATATATATTTTTTTTTTTTTTAAGGAAACTCTTTTGTAAATTGGGGATAAAACATATTTGCACATTCTGGTTAGGGAATGGGTAGAGGGTTGAAAGATCAAATAGAAGCAGACATGTGACAGGTTTGCACATGACTCTGTTCATTTTTTTTCACAGGCATGATATCTTCCCTGAGAACTTGATTTTTCCCATCTTTCCCCTGAATGCTAATATCTGTGGTATGAATTCAGAGTTTGCTATCCACCTCGGTGCCCCTGCAACCACCCCAGGTCCCCAGTTGTGTATAAGCATGGGGCTGGTGCTCAGAGGATGGGTGCAGGTGGTGAGGGGCTGTTTGCAGCTGCCCACACCATCCATGGCCCCTGGCCTCAGGGTCAGAGCAGCTTCCTAGACCTTCCAGAACCCAGCACCTCTGACCTAGCTGTAGGTCAGAAGTGAGGCAAGGGTGGTGCTAGCCGTCAGAAATAGGGTTTGTTTTCCTCGGCAAGAAAATATCATCTTTTCCTTCCAGGCTCCCCTTTCCTCTGGTTCTGCAACTAGGCGGTTGCTCTAGCCCTCTGGTCGGCCTGTCCTAGGAGACCTTGCCAGTTCTGAGGACGTGGCAGACTGGCCAGGCCTCCCAAGCTGGCCACTGGGAGTGAAGCCTGGGATTGATTCCTTTTCCAGCTGGCCAGGCTTTGCCCCCAAGAGTTGCTTGCTTCTTTCATGGTGACCCGCTGAACTGGCCGGTGAAGCCGGACCATACGTGCATCCTCAGCTTGGTTTTCTCACTTTGGGGGTTTGACCTTGAGTGGACATTGGCCTTCCGAGCATCCCTGTGTTTCACGGGGGTGTGAGTCATGATAACGTCCAACCTGGCTTTTGGCTCTGGAGATATGGGAGATAGTAGTAACCTGGGGCCCTGAGACTTTCCCTCCACAGAGGCTGGAATGCCTCCAGAGGTGGAATCATTCATAGGGCAACAACAGCAGTAATAATAGTAACTTGCATTTGAGAACTTGATATTTGAGATCATGCTTTTATTTACTTCATTTGATTGTAATAACCACTGTGTGATGCAGGTTGAATTTTCCGAATGTTATAGATGAGGAGGTGAAGGCTATGAGGAGTGGATGAACTCTAACTCATGAAGGAGCCAGGTTTTGAGCTTAGCTGGTCTGACTTCAGTCCAGTGATACTTTTCCTATGACATGTTCCCTCACAGGGAAAGCAGGGACCGTACTTTTTCCTCAACCAATTAAAGCAATCACTTTACCAAACCCAATCATATGAAACATTCAATTTAATCATCACAGTGTGACTTTTAAATGAATAAAACAGTATCTCTTCCTTTTTTCCAGAGGCCAGCATCATAGAATGAAAGGGCACAAAACCATTATAAGTCAGAAGTCCTGACAGCTGGCATCTTTACATGAATTTTCTCATTTATAAAACAGAATCGGCAACATTTATTATTGCCCATGGCAGGGCTTTTTTAGGTACATGTATGTGAAGGTACTTGGAAAACTGTACCACTGTTTTTTAAACTTTTGAAGTCCCTTCACCCCAATTACAATTCCTTCATCAGCTTAGATGCTTTTCAGGATGTTAGGAGATTGAATATATTACACTTGCTCAGGAATACTGTTCATGCTTAACTAAAATCTCTTGAATTCATAGATCTGGAAAGAGAGGTTTGGGAGAGCGTGCTCTCTTTCGGCAGGGTGGAATGAGCTGCTGTTGTGTCAGGTCGTGGGTGAACGTCTGGGCCGCTTGGAGTCCAGCGTGCACGCCCGGGCTCTCGGTGGCACTGCCAAGTGAGGGGAGGTGTCTGGCCCTCAGTCTGCTTGCTCCATGTTGGGGCCCTGGGTGGCAGTTCCTAGGCTCAGAGACCAGAGCACAATCTGATGCAGCCAGTTAGCTATGTTCTTAGAAGCTTAAAAAAAAAAAAAAAATTGGCCTCCTCAATAAATTTTAAAGTTGTGGAAGGATCTAGACAGGTTACAAAGGAGGAAGTAATAAAAAGATTAAACAGTTCAACCTGAATAACCCTGCCCACTTGATAGCTGATCAAAGAAACTCAGGTTGAAAGCAGTTACCCTTTGTACCCTATCCAGCTGGAGAACATTTTTTCAAAACATTCAAGGTGAGCGTTGGTGAAGGTGAAGTGAGATGAGGAGGTGTACACTGGTACAGCTTTTCTGCAAAGATTTTGGGAGGTATGTTTGGGGGAGCCTTACAATTATTAATGACCCTAGAGCTCCTGTTTCCAATTACAGGATGTTTTCTTGTGGAAATAATAAGAGTTGTAAGTCACAAAATGTTTATTTGTGGGAATATTATGGTGTTAATCATAATTGCAAAATACTATAAACAACTTAAATGTTCAAGAACAGAGAAATGGTTAATAAATTATTCATAGTATGGTGGAATATGGAATATAGTCAGCCATTTAAAGTTGTATTTTTGAGTAAAGTTTTAATGGTAAGAAACATGTTAATCAGGATGAAAGTGGGATGCCAGCCTGCTTGCTTATACACACATAATTTATAGGTAACTAGGAATAGATGTCTCTGTATCTCAAGCTGGTAGTAATCATCTTTGGCAGAGGAATTATTTTCTGTATACTTTATTTTCCAAAAATTTCTACAATATGAATATGTCTCATTTTATAATCAGAGAAACAGTACTTAAAAATTCAGGGGATGGGAATATCTTCATTAAATTCTTTTAAAATGTAAAATGAAATTTTAAAGTATTAAAGTATAAGGTATTACAAATAAGAGGTAAGTACCATTTCAGCAGATGAATGAATAAGTTAGGCAGATTGCCAAGAGGTTATTGATTTTAAGAGAAGAAATGTTAAACCACTGTGGGTAATATTCACGTTTTTCTGGCAGTTATAAGGAAACTACTGATTGTCTAAAATAGCAGGTGCTAAATTGGGAGACCTCTAGAGGAGTTTAATTTCATCACTTAATTTTTACATAATGACTATATTATAAAGTGAGGAAAGCTTAAAATTTCAGACAGAGAAATTTATTTCTGAATATCAGAAAGTTTTGGTGTTTCTGGAAAAGATTTAATAACTGCTGGGTATAAATACCTGATTGATTTACTTTGAAGAGTGCATATTCTTGAATCAGCATTCTGAATTAAATGGGGGCTGTTCCGATGGATCGTTTTACTTAAGTTTTAAATATTTATGATCAGACTGATGCCAGAGAAACTACAACATCTTGAATATGCTTATGAAACACTGAACTCCTCCATTTTATTTTACAGTGTAGCTCTCGCAATATATTACCACATCAAAAACAGGTATGTGGATTTTGTTTAATTTTGTGCTGAAAACATCACACTTTATCAGCAATGACATTTTTCCTATTGCGTTCTAGTTGCCTCAGCCTTTGAGTTTTTTATTCTTATCTCACTTTCATAGAATCTGTAAAGGTAACACAGTTTACTCACACCTCCCAGAGAAGTACTAAACTGCTTCTGAGTCAGAGGAAACCAAATGAAGTCAGCAAAAGAACAGAGTTTCTTGACAGTATTCAGCATCCTCTTGACTTTATTTTCTGTGTCATTCACTTAAACATTCAGTCTTTATAAAATATTTTAACAAGTTTCTGTGCACAGCTTTCACATGAAAAAGAAGTTTATCGTTTCAATTCAGTAGAAACAGTGTTGTAAAGTTAGTCATAAACTCTTTTAAGGTGGTAGAAATCCTTTCTGATGGGAGTCTGGAGATAGTTTAGTCAATTTTAGAAGTGAATTGAAGCACAGAATCATGGAAAAATCATATAACAAGTTAGCTGTTCTGCCAAGCCCTCTTTCATCTTTTTGCAGATAGTAAGTCATAGAGCAGAAACTGTGGTGTGTGTCATGGGGGTGCACGGCAGGGACAGATCTGCAGCTTCTGATAATCGGGAGCCTAACTGATGTTGGAACGTTACATGCTGTTAACAAAGCAGCAGTTTCCAAAGAAAATTTTTTCTTTTCACTCAAATGACAAGGCAGGTGGAAGCAGAGCCGTCAGTAGCGGGGTGTGGCCCCCCAGGGCCCAGCACCCCTTCTGCCTGTGTTCACAGAGAGCCACCCCTTTAAATGGGTCTGTGCAGGTACCGCCTTGGTAACAGCCAGGTACACTTTTCTACGTGCCCCTGTTGTTTTTCAAAATTGAGTTGTGGGGCTTCCCTGATGGCTCAGTGGTAAAGAATCCGCCTCCAGCGCAGGAGACACAAGTTTGATCCCTGTTTCAGGACGATTTCGCGTGCTGCAGAGCGGCTAAGCCCTCGCACCACAGCTACTGAGCCTGTGCTCGGGAGCCCAGGCGCCACCGCCACTGAGCACACGCGCCGCGACTGCTGAAGGCCCTGTGCCTAGAGCCTGTGCTCTGCAACGAGAAGCCTGCACAGCACCTAGAGAGAAGCCCATGCAGCAGCGAAGACCCAGAGCGGCCAAAAATAAATACACACATAAAATCATTTTTTAAAGATACAGTCGTGAAGCCCCTCATTAGGGAAGTGGTTAAGCTGCATGCTGTGAGAATTTCGGACTAATCTCCAGGACACACTGCGTGTTCATTCTTACCCTCAGACTTCTTTTGTGTTGACCACAACGTAGTGATGGTTTAAATAGGTCCATCAAACTTTGCTCAGAATCAAGATGTTAAAGAAATTTAGATTTGGTACATTTGAAAACTCAAGAAATGAAAACCTTTGATTTTTACTTTACTAAATGAGGGTTCATAACCTTTATTTTATGGACTATTCAAAAGTGATTAAATATTGTACCCAAGAAAAATTATAATTCGTGAATAATCAGTAGCATCTCTTAATAGTACTGCCTCTGTTTCTTGAAATAACAGTTGAATCAGAATATATTTTGTTTTCATTTTGACTGGCACTCTGTTACAGAAGGGAAACTCCATTTTCTGTTACTTTCCTCCCCAGGGACCCAGATGGAAGGATGCTCTTGGATATTTTCGACGAAAACCTTCACCCTCTTTCGGTAACCCTCCCCTTGGGTCCCAGGGTGTGGTCCAGTCATGTCTCTGTGGCTCCTGTGGGGAGGCCAGTCATTATTGAGAATGTCTCCCTCCCCAGAAATCCGAAGTGCCACCAGACTATGACAAACACAACCCAGAGCAGAAGCAGATTTACCGGTTTGTTCGGACACTGTTCAGTGCTGCTCAGCTGACTGCAGAATGTGCCATCGTCACCCTGGTGAGTGCCCGCAGGATGGCATGGCCATGGAGGGGGTGCCGGTGGGAATGTCCACCGTAGGCCTAGGAACCCCAGCCACCTCAGGGCTGTCTTTTATCCAGAATAGCAACTGGATCTCCCAAAAGATGGCATGTGGTCTGTTCTGTAGTCCCACCTAAAGCCCCCTGTCAGATCACACTCAGAAGCAGGAAAGCTGAAATGACCCATGCAGGATCCACAGTGCTGAAAAGGACCAGGGCCACCTCATTGATGTCCAGGTTTCTGGTTGGTTCCCTGCGTTGCAAGGACTGCTGTAATTGCTGCCTTCTCCTCTGTGATTTTTGTGTGAATACATGTCTGTAAGATGAGACATTCATCTTACATTCAGAGACATTCATGAGACATTCAGAGACAGTGTGGACATAATCTGCACATTGACTCAAATTAAAAACCTGTAACCTTCCTCAGATTCTTAAAACCTTAGGGACAGTTGATTTAGCTCCGATCTCATTGGGGAAGCAGCTTTGACGGCAGAGCCCGCTGTCACTGACCTTTCCCACTGTGCACCACTCAGATAAGAAATGGGCTCTGCCAGTGCGTGGGCTGCCCTGCGGGCCCATGCAGTTCCCTGAGAAGAGACCCCGTGGTGTGACGACGAGTGGAAAGACCCTCCACATCTCCGCCACCCTGAGAGCCCCGTGTTCTCAGCCGACGGTATAGTGACCGGCTTGCCTGTGCGTTCCTTCTCTCTTGGAACTTGCCCCCTGACAGGTGAACAGACATCCAGCAGATCTTCCTCAGGTGTTGTGGCATGCTGATAGACCCTGAGGTCATGACTGAGAGGCATATTTATGGCTCAGCTTTGTTCCTCCAAAGGATGTGAAGTCCTCAAAAAACCCCCTCCAGGCGGCAGGGTTGACATTTTAATGAAGGGAGATTGTGACAAAGAGGGAAGAAGGGGAAGAAAATCAGATAATGAGTACTTAAATTGACGCCCTGAAGAAAGATTTATTTTGAAGTTCTTGCTTCAAGACGCTATGTGGTGGGGTTTATTGCCTTCCATTCTGAAGAAAATGGTGACCTGACTTTACCCTGTGGCACCTTCGAGTTTGGATTTATCATGGTGAAGAAGCTTTGTGTCCTGTGAAAGACGTAGTTTCTGCAGAGACTTCTGTTGAGAACATGTAGAGTTTGTTCTCCTGTCTCCGAGCAGACGTGGGTGGTTAGTTTGTCTTGGGAGTGCTGTGGGAGTGGCATGTGTCTGTCAGTCGTGGGAGCTGCCGAATCCTCCCTTGTCCTGGGACATCAGCTGGTGGCTCAGCAGGAGATGAGCATCTCTGGCTACAGCTGACAGGTGGGCAGCGTCGGGGGCCCTCACAACAGGCACAGCTCTGCAGACTGAGTCTCCAGGGTCTGCCTGGATGGCCCAGGCAGCCAACTCTGTGTGCTGATCGAGCCCTGAGTGTGATGGTTCCCACCTGTCTCCAGGTTCGCAACAACCCTTCACAACAGGTCTGGGCCGGAGCTGGCGGGCTGCATCCCTCTCTGCCTTTCTCCTGGGCCTTCCCTTCGTGGCCTGGCCTGTTGCCCGGAGGAGGCAGGGAGGACCACAGTCAGCTCTGCCCAGCTGCCCGCAGGGAACCAGACCGCTGCCTGCCTGTGGGAGACGCTTCCAGAGCCTTCAGCCACTTGCTGCTGCGTGTGTCCAGGAGCACCAGGCATGCCAGCCCAGCTGGGTTCCCCTGCGCGGCCCTGAGGGCTGTCACTTGGCCCCAAAGTGCCTCTCAGAGGCCGGTGCTCTGGTGAAGAGGCCACCTGTGGAATCTATCCATTCTGACCCCAGAGACCCCCCTTTTTAGGGCATATTAGTGGTTTGTACCGAGGTCAAAAGTGTTGTTCAGATAGAGTCCAGTGACGAATCCAGCTACCTCAAATATTAGCAAATAGGACACGCTGGGGAGGCCCAGTCAGCTGAGCTGTGGGTAAGAGTCTATCTACAGTGAACAGACCCAGAGCTGCTCTCTGTGATGGACAAGGAAACCCAGCATCCTCGGAAGTGTGGTCCCGTGTACCCTAGAGTCCATGAGTTTGCACTTTCTCCCTCCCCTCCTCCTCCACGGCATGCCTTCCAACAGCTTTATTTTGTACAGTCACCTGAATGCTCTGTAAGCGCTCTCAGGATGGTCCTTCTTAGGAAATTAAATCTGAAAATTTAATTGAGCAGCAGTGTCCTATTAGCAATGGTGTAGGGAATGGTGTTCAGAAAAAAATCAATCGTATATTATTTTACTTGGCAGAAAATTAAAATACCCAAGTGGGAGTTTACTAAAGAAATTAGAGCTGACCCTTGAATATAGCTTTCTTGGCAAGTTCTGCCAAATTACATGCTATTATGTGGTGCTTATTATGAATTCCTTCTCCCCAAACATAATATCTGCTTCCCCTCAGTAATGGAGTGTGTTATTATATCTAATTTCTCTAGTTCATCTTAGTGGAATATCAGATGTGGTAGATGCCTGGTTTTTTCCAAACATTATCTTAAATGTTACCTAGTGAACCTATTAATATCTATCTACCGTGGTTAAGTAAGAACAAAATTGAGTAACCTTCTTTTTGTACTGAGTCAGTAAGAAGCTATTTCATTGGGGAGCTTGGAGAGGTTTACATAGCTCATTTATAAAAAGGAATACGTCTTAGAGGGAGAAGGCAATGGCACCCCACTCTAGTACTCTTGCCTGGAAAATCCCATGGATGGAGGAGCCTGGTAGGCTGCAGTCCATGGGGTCGCGAAGAGTCGGACATGACTGAGCGACTTCACTTTCACTTTTCACTTCCATGCATTGGAGAAGGAAATGGCACCCCACTCCAGTGTCCTTGCCTGGAAAATCCCAGGGACAGCAGAGCCTGGTGGGCTGCCGTCTATGGGGTCGCAGAGTCGAACACGACTGAAGCGACCTTAGCAGCAGCAGCAACATCTTAGGGATCTGGCTGAAGAGTGTCCATAATGATAGCTTCAAAAAATCTGGAGTTAGATCCAGCCTCAGTTTTCTTCTCTTAGTACAGTTTTGTGGCACATTTAAAAAATTCTTTTCTTGGTGGAATGAGAAGAGTTGGTCATCAACCTTTGTAACATACACAGTCTTCCACTCAGCCTGGCCTGGATCTCTCACTGAAGAATTTCAGTTTTCACACAAAAATAATGATCTAAAACATTAGCTTACTCTTCGCATGTAATAAATGCCATTAAAAACTAAAATCTGAACGATGGAAGAGATGATTGAACTCTGCTGAGTGACCTACTTTTTTTCACCAGTGGGTGTCACAGCCCGGTGCTGTTCTGTCCCTGAGAGCCGTTTGGAAGTGCCCCTGAAGGTCCGTGGAATACGGTTGGCAGGCACGTGTCGTGACCTCCGAGGCCTCTCTGAAGGCCTCTCAGATGTTCTGTGCTGAGCACCGCAGAGTGGGCTCTTGCCTGAGTGGTCTCCTCAGACCCCCCACTCCCCCTGCACCTGTCTCTCAATCCAGGGCCTGAGTTTCCTGTCTGCGGCTCCTTCCTGAATGCCATTGCTGTGGTCATGTCATCCACTCAAGCCTCCCTAGACCTGCTCTCCTGTAGCCACATTCCACACCCAGAGCGTCCTTCCTGCAGGGTCCTGTGTCCCTGAGGCCAGCACGCAGGGCCCGCTCCCTGACCCAGCCCTGGGCTGGATGCTGGGCACGTGGTGGCAATGAGGCCCGGGCGTGGTCCTCTGGGGACTTGGCTTCCTCAGGGGAGAGCGTGGAGGAGGGCAGCTGCCCAGCCGGGGAGAGNAATGCCATTAAAAACTAAAATCTGAACGATGGAAGAGATGATTGAACTCTGCTGAGTGACCTACTTTTTTTCACCAGTGGGTGTCACAGCCCGGTGCTGTTCTGTCCCTGAGAGCCGTTTGGAAGTGCCCCTGAAGGTCCGTGGAATACGGTTGGCAGGCACGTGTCGTGACCTCCGAGGCCTCTCTGAAGGCCTCTCAGATG
Source organism: Neotragus pygmaeus (assembly GCA_006410875.1). NCBI lineage: Eukaryota > Metazoa > Chordata > Mammalia > Artiodactyla > Bovidae > Neotragus > Neotragus pygmaeus. The sequence continues at coordinate 277,185 of SJYV01054512.1, read as the reverse complement.
TTCTGTGCTGAGCACCGCAGAGTGGGCTCTTGCCTGAGTGGTCTCCTCAGACCCCCCACTCCCCCTGCACCTGTCTCTCAATCCAGGGCCTGAGTTTCCTGTCTGCGGCTCCTTCCTGAATGCCATTGCTGTGGTCATGTCATCCACTCAAGCCTCCCTAGACCTGCTCTCCTGTAGCCACATTCCACACCCAGAGCGTCCTTCCTGCAGGGTCCTGTGTCCCTGAGGCCAGCACGCAGGGCCCGCTCCCTGACCCAGCCCTGGGCTGGATGCTGGGCACGTGGTGGCAATGAGGCCCGGGCGTGGTCCTCTGGGGACTTGGCTTCCTCAGGGGAGAGCGTGGAGGAGGGCAGCTGCCCAGCCGGGGAGAGGCACAGCCACGGTGGCAGGGCTGGGTCACCGGACCAGGGTGGGGCAGTGAGGTGGACAGGACGGCTTCCCATTTCGTCACCTCTCAGGAAACTTGGGGCCTCTTGGCAGCTCATTGGGTATGGCTATTTTGTCCTTGTGATTATGTTAGTAATTTCTTTCTCATGATTTTTATTTTGTCTTTCACACTGTGCCCTTCATCCAGTCTGAGGAGTACCTGGTATCTGAGGTCAGCCATAAAAATCCTGCTCTTTAAGATGGAAAGAATTGACTTTTCCTTAGTAAAGCACTGGAAGCAGAATGAAAACCTTTTAAGCAAAAGAACCATTATCACTCATCTGTTTACTGACTTAGCAGACAGTTCAGTGCCAGCCCCCATCCAAGAGGCAGAGAGCTCCTGTTGGAGTGGCAGAGGCAGACAGGTGCTGGCCCCGGTCAGCCTCCCTGGGGCTTCCCCACCTGGGCCCCGGTTCACAGACCGCAGGCCACACAGACTGGCTGCCGAGGCCATCGGGGCTGCTGCGGCTTGGGAGGGAGCCCTTGACCCTCCCTCTGCCTGTGGCTTAGGGATGAGGGGTGCCAGTGTGCTTGTGTCTTCTAGGTGTACCTCGAACGACTTCTCACATACGCAGAGATTGACATCTGTCCAGCCAACTGGAAGCGGATTGTTCTAGGGGCCATCCTGCTGGCCTCCAAGGTGTGGGACGACCAGGCGGTGTGGAACGTGGACTACTGCCAGATCCTGAAGGACATCACGGTGGAGGACATGTGAGTGTGGGCGGGGTGTCCCCGTGTGGACGAGCTCAGGGTGGAATGAGTGACCGTTGCTGTGCGTCTGTTGTGAGCTGGCCAGCAAGGACACGGTTGCGGATAGGATTTACAAAAACCTGTGCGTCTCGTCCTGTAGGTCCCAGACGGGTACTGGTTACGCTTTCTGGCTTGTGAATCTAGTCTCTGAAACCATGTTCCAGGGAACCTTCCTTTCCCTTCCTGCTCCCTGTCTGCAGTGGGGTTCATCCCCACTCTGTACTCACTGCAGACTGACGACAGGCAGCAGACGGGCTAAAATGCTCCCTGCCTCTGTTCAGTTTCAGAGAGATTTTCACTGCTTTTGTCACATGTTGCAAGTAACTTGGCTTCACGTGAACTTTCCGTCCCTCAGGGTCCTCTTGTGTTTCCTGGTCAGGCCGCTCCTCTCTCAGGGCACCATTCTGGGTTCACCTGCGGCCCAGGGCCTGGGGTCCCTGGGGCTGGGTGTACAGGAAGTGGGGTCAGGACGAAAGGAGCTGCTTTGGGAACAATCAGGATGAACTTCTGCATTGCTGACCCAATTCTTACTGACGTTCTTCTCATCTTGTTTGTCCGGCTTCCTCAAGCCGGACAGCCTCCTCTTGCTAGAGGAGGTTCCACTGTGTACCAGCCCCCATCTGTGTCCCTGGACCCTACCTGCCCCTTCCTCCGGCTGCTGGCTGGCTGGGCATCCCTCCGCTTTTTGCTGCCCTGGGGACACTTGTTTATGTTCGTGCATCTTTTGCCACAGAGCCTTTTCCTACTACAGACCAGTAAGACTCTTTCCTGCACCTGTTATTCTTTATCCTTAAAAAGTAAGAAAAATACGAAGTTTTTGATAGCAAGAATAAGAAAATTAAAAAAATTTTTTAAGTCTTGATTTTATTTCAAGCTGAAAACAGTTATTAAGAGAATTGTCATACAGATCATAAGTTGGTCCCTTCCACCTTTGGCTGCTGTGAGTAACTCTGCTGTAAACGTGAACATCAGTGTTCAAATCCCTCCTTGAGGCCCTACTCTTTGGAGTCTGTGCCCAGGAGTGGGATTGCCGCTTAGTAGCTGGTCTTTAAAAGTGGGCTCGTTTTTCTAGAAAAGCCGATAGGCCATGAGGTGATGAAACAACTCTTTCTTCCATTGTAGAACCCCATTCACAAGTTGCTAAGTGGCATCAATTCAGCTGGGTTTCTTTACAGTAATGACCTAATGTAACAAATACTTCTGAAATGTTTTGGTTTATTGGCTTGAATTTATTTATTATAAAGTTTTACATGAGAACTATTTACTGGTAATTAGGCTTCCCAGGTGGTGCTAATCGTAAAGAATCCACCTGCCAATGCAGGAGACGAAAGAGACTCAGGTTCGATGTCCTGGGGATTTCCTGGAGAAGGAAATGGCAACCCACTCTAGTATTCTTACCTGGAGAATCCCATAGACAAGGAGCCCGGTGGGCTACAGTTCATGGGGATGCAAAGAGTCAGACACAACTGAGCAACTAAATGCACACACACACACACACATACACATACACACACCCTTGAGAGTGGCAAATCCATTAAGCCCATTCCCTCTGCATCACTTAGTTTTCTGATGATTTATCATATAACAAGCTGTCAGATGTCCCTGGAGGAGGTACTGCTGTCGTTTGGAAATTCAAGTTTGGGGAATTATTTTTATTTTCTAAATATTGCCCTAGTTTGAAAACACAGCCACTCTAAAATCTTTATTTCCCCCAAAACTTAAACAAAAACATTTAAAAAATATTCAGAAAGGCTGTTTTTCCTTTAAGGAACCTGGGGAAACTGCCACCTTGTTTGAAACCAGATTCCTCTAGACTTCAATCCTGGTTATACCCTCAACAAAAGGCAGTGGTGTCTAGATAACCATCTGGGGTGGGAATAGTTTCCCTGGCGCTCTTACTGGTTTTTCTTCCCGGCATTGGAGAATGGGAGCTGCAGTGTCACCACTTGGCCACTAGGTGGCAGTGTGTCCACAGGCAGCTCCCAAATCTTGTTAAGATCTTACCTGGATTCTTGTATTTCACAGGATGATCTCCTAAGTCTGACTTAAAGCAGGCATAAATAAAAGTGATAAGAAGTGTAGATTTTGACATCACATATACATTTGGGGCTTAATTCCTTTCTCAAAGCTGCGTGGAAGCAGCCCTTCTGATTAGATGAACTGAATTCAGTGTCTTGATCTTTCCCTCCAAAGCGCTCAGGCCTTCGATAACAACTTGCTGAAGTTTCTCAGTTAACTTTTGCCTGAGAACTGCTGTCAGGGAACCAGCCACTACCACCTCCCAGACTTAGCTCAGCTGTCACTTCCAGGAAGCTTTCCCTGATCCCTCCACCCAGGCTAATCTTGGTCCACTCCATTCAATAATTAATAACAGTAATTATTGAGCACCAGCTGTGTGTCAGGTGCTGTGCTGGGGCCAGGCTGCAGTCAGATGTCACGGATTATGGCTCGAAGGAGAGGAGGAGGGGAGACTGAAGGACAGACGTGAGTCCAGGGTGCTGCCCGGGGGGTGGCCTAGAGCTGAGAGTCTGGCCTCGGACCAGTACTGACAGACAGACCTGTCCCTGAGGATGCTTCTCCCCCGGCACTGACTGCTGAGAGGTGGGCCTGCTGATGGGGGGCGTTTTACAATGTGTTCTGGGCTTCATCCAGCTAGAAGGGGGTTGGCTCCTTTATGGACCAGGCGCTGTTATCCAAGTTTTCAGCAGGAAGGAATGCTCAGCAGCAGGAGCGTACTAGAGATGCATGTTCTTGGGCCCACCTCAACCTGTCACATCAGATGGGTGGCCCAGCTGTGGGTCCTCACAGACCCTGCCGGTGATGGGTTAGGCTTAGGGTTAGGGTGGCTGGGTGGGTGCATGCTGAGACTGGTGTCCTCCCTCCACTCCCATGGTCCTGAAGAAGCTGCTCATCGCTTCCCTAGCCTTCCCTCCCAGCAAGGCGATCCTCTGGGTCTCGGAGGCCTGTCCTCTCGGCAGCTGTCCAATCTCACTGGACTCTGTTTGACAGCTCCTAACTGTGTCTTCCGCCCCGTTTGGACTGATGGTTCATGTGGTGAGGTGAGGCCAGAGCCTGCTGCATGCGTGTGTGTATGCACACACACATGTGCTTGGTCTCAGTGTTGGGGTCACCCTGAAGCACTTCCTGGTACTGATCATCCCGGTTAATCAGGCCTCATCCTTCCGGGCACTGGACCAGATGGGCTTGGCTTTTATCGCCAATTTGGTGGTAAGATGGCAACTCTGCGTCCAAGCGGGCCGCTGGTGAGATGGCTCTTCTCCCTGGAGGGTGCGGTCTTGTGGCCTCCATGTCGGGCAGCCTGCCTGGGCTGTCTGCGGTGGGGACGGCGGCTGAGCTGTGCATTTCTGTCTTCCTCTGCAGGAACGAGCTAGAGCGACAGTTCCTTGAATTGCTCCAGTTTAACATCAACGTTCCTTCCAGTGTTTATGCCAAGTATTATTTTGATCTTCGTTCTCTGGCGGAAGCCAACAACCTGAGCTTCCCCTTGGAGCCCCTGAGCAGGGAGAGGGCCCACAAGCTGGAGGTAAGAGGCGCCAGCGTCCTGCGGGTACACTCCTGCAGCAGAGCTCTGTGCTCAGGCTAGTTCCTGCCATTGCCAGTCACCATAAAATAAGGACCAGATGACTTGGATTGCATTGGTACAACCTCGTACTTTTAATAACCTTCTCAGTACTGGTTTTTATTTAATGTGCATTGATTCTGTTTTTTAAATCAAATAAGTGTTTTAAAACCCATTTTAAACAAGCATTCACTTTTATAAGGGAAAAGATACCAGATGGCCCTATGACTGGCAATCCAGAAAGGTTTGAGCCCGCTTGTTTCATTGTTTGAAGCGTTTTCTCCGCAGCCTTGTTGGTCTTGACCTGGGGTTAGGGCCGTCGCTGTGAAGCTGTGTGGCACTTGTGTCTTACGTATGGCTCGGCTTTGCACTTGCACTGGGCTCTTCCCATCCGACTTTGGCGGCTGCAGGTGTGGGAAGAAGGCTCACATGTCAGAGGCGTCTTCCAGGGGAGGTGCGGGGCCCTCAGCACCTTCCTCCCGAGTGTCCTCAGTGTCGGGGACGGTGCTGGCCCNCTCGGCTTTGCACTTGCACTGGGCTCTTCCCATCCGACTTTGGCGGCTGCAGGTGTGGGAAGAAGGCTCACATGTCAGAGGCGTCTTCCAGGGGAGGTGCGGGGCCCTCAGCACCTTCCTCCCGAGTGTCCTCAGTGTCGGGGACGGTGCTGGCCCACTGCGAGGGTGGAGAGTGTGGCCAGGGTGCTGGCCGGGGCTGATATGAGTGTCTCTCTCCTGCCCCTCAGGCCATCTCCCGCCTCTGCGAGGACAAGTACAAGGACCTGAGAAGACCCACGAGGAAGCGGTCAGCGAGTGCTGACAATCTGACTCTGCCCCGGTGGTCCCCGGCCATCATCTCCTAACTGTGGNGGTGGGGGTGGGTATTCACATGGAAGATCACTGAAGGGCAAAATGTTCCTATTCACTGAGGTATTTTTCACAGAATGATTGAATAAAAAACTCAACTTGCATTTTCATTGTGGGTGCTTAGTGAAGTTATATGAAACTAAAACTGTGAAGGTTTACATGTCATTAATTATGACCGTCCTTTTTCATTTCTGACTGTTCTTCATTTCCTTATGGGCTAGATGGACAGCTTTTATAGCAAGGAAAATTAAAGGGTTAATGACAGAACCTCACAGTTAAGTCTAAGAATCAGTGAAGCATACAGTGCTTTGGGGTTTGCACATTTTCTCGGGTCACAATGACAGAGGTTTCTAAGTTTTTCCTTCATCAGGTCTTTGAGGCAAATGGCAGTAGATAAATCTGTGTTTTACCACCCTCCTGTGTGAGCTTGGAAAACTCTGGAATCTTATGTTACTTGTCTTGTGCCCTGAACTCATACACCTGCTCCCCAGACATGCCTGCCCCTGAGGAGACATGCTTTGTTAGTGGGAGGGACTCAGAAATGGCCAAGCAGCCCAAGAACAGAAAGCCCAGTGCTCGTCAGACGGCCCTGAAGTTTGTAGCATGTGTAAACCCAACTGTGTGGGCCAGAAATACTGTCCGATTCTTTCTGGCTTAAACTTTCGAAAGCAAACAAGTGGAATATGAAAAGTTAATTATCTTTCCATTTTAACTGTGTATCAATATACTCCATATGGGTTCCAAAAATCAGCTGTTCTCTTCAAGTAAGATTTGGATGTAGAACATGAAATAGAGACCCCCCCCAAAAAAATGTAGAAAATACCATTTTATATTCCCTAAACTATATAGCTTTAAAAGGGACATATTTTCTTAGCTGACTATGAATACCTCTCAAATAAATTAGTTCCTCCCATGTAGAGTATCTTACTTTACCGATCCATTTCAGGAAAGAGGTTTTGCTGCCTTTCAAGCAGACATCTTATTTTTATCCCTTTTATTTGAATGAGAGATTTGAAAATTGAATTATGTAAATATTTCAATGCATCTGCTATTATTTTGTGGAGTTTATTAAACTACTTTAAAAAATTGTATAGTCTATTTATTGTATGTATGTACATACAGTCTGCTAACTTAAAGTGGATTCCGTAAAATCTGACTCAGTCTTGTTTAGACTCTTGAATATTGTTTTAGCCTTGTGCACTGGATTCTACCTCTGTATAGGAAAATTTTCCATATTCCTGAGCATTGATCTGTATTAATTGGTTATGTTTCTTGCACTAAGGATTTTTAAAACTCTGCTGTAAGTGTAGATTTCAGTTTTACTTTTGCAGAATGGATCCCTTGACATGAAGGTAATTTAGGTTGAGCTTATTTTTCTACATGATGAAGACTTAAACATTACATTCTCTGGTTTGTTCTAAGTTTGCAAAAAAAAAAAAAAGCCCGATAACACCCAGTACAGTACCTATTGATAAATCATCGTGATGTAATTTGTCTGCAAGGTGGTTCATGCCCTACAATTAAAGCCGGATTGCTATTTAGGAATACCTTGTCTTAGTGTAGTTTTTGAACGGGCAGTTTTCATCATTAATGAAGGGTGAAGAAAACCACACAATTTATTGCCTTTAAGTTTAGATTTGACTTAAACAAAGTCATTTGGGAGAATAAGTATGCCAATGAATTTTACCTTTTGTTTTACCTTTTTTCTTTTAAACTGGGAGAAGGCAAAAAAGTTAGGGATTTAAAACCAACTGGAGGGCAAGATGGGAGGTCCTGCCAAGATTCCAGACATCGCTGTGCCTTACATGCACCCACTGGTGCCCTCCTGGTGGCCCACCCGCGCCACCCCCAGCTCCTCCTCTTGGTCTTTGGCAAGACCGTCTCCGCGCTGGGCTTTCCTTTGGGTCCGGAGGTGTTGATGCTTGGCCGAGCTGCAGAGCAGAATTTGCGGCCTGAGTGATTTTGATCCTTCCAGGCTACTTTGGTAACCTCTCACCTGGGGCCATATTTTACAGCTTTGACATTTTGAAACAATAAGAGACAATTCCTGGTTCCTTGTAGGTACTTATTAAGTGTTAAACACAGAGACAAATAGTGCTTGCCTTCCTGCTACTTTTTTTTGAATATGACATTGAGATAGAATTGAACCGGTTTTGAGGATGCTGAGTGAACCAGTTCTTTTCTACATGATGCAAAGCAGTGGAGAGTATTACGGGTTCTGTAGGTGTTAAGTGATCCCCAGAAGGACTGGATCTTCTTCATCCACTTTGACTTTACTAGAATTAGCATCTCAAGACTCCCAATGGCTGGACTGTGGCAACATGGGTCATCTTCTGAACCACAGGAGCCCTTCCCTGCCCTTGTGGAAAAAGAGAAGGAAGTAGGGAACATACCCTCAAGTAAAATGGGAACAGGGTACTGAAGGATTAATTTGGGACTCATTTTAAGCTCTGCAAATTACAAGGAAGGCCCCGCACACAACTGTGTTCGGTTCATGACTGGAGCGTCCTGAACGCCAAGCCTTCCTAGCCCTACTGCACTGGAAACAAATCGGCCCCATCCACAGAAGGGAGGTGAGCAGGGGCTTGGAGCCACCAAGCTGCTGGAATCGGACTAGAGTTGGGTAGCGGCTTCCTTCCACTTCCTGGTAGGTTTTCTCACTAAGTTTGCATGTCTGGAGCTGCTCTCGGTCAGTTGTGTCATTTTCCATTAGAAATGTTCATCTCTAATTTGAAAGGGTCATGGGAGGCCTTTGACTATAGTTTGACCCACCCCCTGGGCTGTGGGTCAAACTGGGTGGTCCTGGTGCCCACAATGCCCATCGTAGGTTTTGCAGCAAGAATTGTGGAGGAGCCTGTGTCCTTTAGGGAACTCCGTCTGGGTAGAGAGCTTTATTTCCTTAAAGAGATTTGTTTAAATAGAATGCAGGATTAAAAAAAAAAAGAATGGCATTCCAAAACAACTGCCATTATGGGCAAAAAAATGTAACTAGAACCTACACATAACATTTATATTAATGTTATTCATTTATATTGTAACAGAACTTTGGGTTTCAGTGTCAGCCCAGAGTTAACTTGCTGTGTGACCTTGGACAAGTTCCATCACCTCTCTAGATCACTCAGCAAACTTCACTGGCAAGAGACCGACTTGCTCGTGTTTTCTCCACCTGTCTTACTTTGTTTCTAAACCCACACTGCTCAGCCATTCTTAGAGTTGTTGGATGCTGCTCTGCATGTATGTAGGAAGGCTGACCCCCCTGAAAGACAAGTCCAAGCTCATCTGTTTCCCCAGGGAAATCGGTTGTCCCTTTCAAGGCCAGGGTGGAAGAAGGGTGGGCATCAGCAGATACAGCTGTTCTTAGGAGGAGGATGTGGGTATCTAGAATTCAGCTGCTGTCTATCCTCCCCAGGTTTGCCCTAATGCACCTGAATCCTCAGCTTGTCCAATTGGGTTTTACTGGACCTTGTGGTTCTTTTCTACGTTGATGGACAATGAATATCTTGCGACAGAGAAGCTGGGTATAGGAATCCTCCCCAGTGGTTGTCTTGAGAAGGGTGCTGCCTCTTGGGTTAACCCCCAAGTAATGCTTATCCTTGGACCTGCAGACCCAAAGCTCTGGGGGCCACCATGGAGGAGAAGGAATTCTCCCCCTCCTCTCCTGTGGCACTTCCATGAAACTTGGCCACTTGCTGCCTCTGCTCACCGGCTTTTTGGTCTGCTGCAAAGGACTTGCGTTGGGGGCGGGGGGCGTTGTGTGCAGAAGAGCTGGGGTCCACTGCAAAGAGAAGTGCCATATTTGCAGGACAGTGTAAGGTAAAACAGTAGACTCTGCAGGGTCAGGACACCTACGTATGAGGACTCACCAGGGTACACTGGGCATTTGGTCTGACCAGCAAGTCTTAGAACTTTTCTGGCTTCCAGGAGCTTCATCTTTAGATCAGAGAAATGGGTCAGACCCTGGATCACCCAAAGATCCTTTCATTTCTAAAACTCCATTATCTTATGAACCACTTATTCTGAGATTTCCAGGAGCAGCCTCCGGGCTCAGAACGAGAGATCTACTCACCCCTGCAGTGTTAGAAAAACAATTTGGGAAAGTCTATCCTGAAGCGTTCTAGGATCCCACGTGTCTATTTGCTCCCTTCCATGGTTCTTGGCCACATCCTGCAAAGAGTGCCAGCCTCTAACACAGCAAAAATTAGAAACAAAATTTCTATTCCATAATATTCTCTATTCTCAAAGGAACAGGTGTTCCTTTGTGAGGAGTAGACTTGAATGAGGCTTTAGCTCACACAATTATTTCATGCAGCAAATATGGAGCAGGAACTGTGGGGGATGCTATCTGTGGGTCTACTGACACCAGGGATAAGACAGGCAAGGTCTGTGGGGCAGTAGGGCAGACAATCAGTAGGTCACTGTGTCAGTAGCACATTTCAGACTGTGATCAGGGTCATGAAGACAGTCGGGTGGCCTGAGTAGTGGGGTGAGGCAACTTTTGAGTGGGGGTCTCCGTGGAAGAGCCCCATGGGGGAGTCATTTAGGGAGAGGGAGGGAGGCACCTTGCCAGCCTCCATGAAGAGCACATTCAAGACCATCCTTGATAAAACTCCTAGCTACATCTCTATCGTGATATCATATCACACTAAGTGTTCTTGGTATTTTAAGTTACATGTGGGTCTTTAAAGTTTTTTGTTGTTGTTAATAATGCTTTCTCTGCCTGAATGCCTCTCACCTAGACATGAATTTCAGGACCCATTTCACATTGTTAACACTTCTAGAAAACCTCTGCTTTCATAAGTATAACACTGCAGAAAGTTCTGAAGAGCTTTCTCCTCCTTTCCCGAGGAGAAACTTCCTTCTTGGGAATTATTTGAAATCTCTGCTCCCTTCTCCCTCAAACGTCACATCACCAAGTCAGTAACTCAGAGACTCCGTGGCTGTCTCTTCAATAACTTTTTTAATCCGTTTACATTTGGGCTCCTTCATTTTTTTCCTCCCCTTTTCCTCATCTGGTTCGGAATTAGTGGGACAGAGAGTAGAGAAATTATCAGAAGCCAGGTATTAGGAGAAGCTTCTTTATCTTAGCCAGTGAAGAGTCAGCACCAAGGACAGGGCATCTGCGCCTGTCCAGGCTCTCTTCCTCGCCCTTCTCCCCATCAATACTTTAGTTGTGCCAGGCCTGTGTTCCTTAGGTGAAGAGCTCCATCTCACTCCTCCTCACTGCTGAGTAAACTCTGTCATAGGTGTCACTTTATATTGAAATTACTTGTCTCTTATTATCTCCTCTGCCAAACTTAGGGGTACCCTCCTTAACTACACTTCACACAATTCCTGAGGCATAGCAGACTCTTCAAATACTAGATGAATTAATAAATGAATCAGTGACAACAGACCCACAAATACATTTCATAAAACAGAGTAAAATCCAAGGACACATTTAGATAAAACAAGTACGCATGGAAGCAAAGTAATGTCTTTTTTATTACACCTTCAGACATCACTTCTCAACCCTGGCTGTGGATCAGAGTGATCATGAAGTGTAAAATCCAAGATGCTACTCTAGAAATGTAGACAAAGAATCCTAAGAGTGGGGGCTTTTCATGTGCATGGGAGTCGGGAACAGGTGACTTCCAAGGGCACAAAGTGATTCTTCTGCAAAGGGCATGAAATAATTCTTCCACAAATGACCATAAAGCTGCCACATCCCGAGAGGGAGAAGCAGGCATCTGGATGAGGGAGGAAGCCCCAGCGGCTCCTGTTTGTATGAGCAACAGGACCAAATCTTTTCATCTAGGTGAACAGGAAATCAGGAGGAGTGTGTCCTTATGCTGACATCTACTGGTCTCTCAGTGCTGGTCTAACAGTGCAGGCAAAATTATTCTTTCGGGTCCTTCCTTTTCCATCTGCAACTTACAAGTAAACAGTCCTCAGAATCATTTCACTCCCCAGGTGGTGCCAGCAACACAGTGAGCCCACTCTGCTTCAACTTTTTGTTGTTGTTGCTCAGTCGCTCCAGTCATGTCCAACTCTTTAAGACCCCATGGACCACGACACACCAGGCTCCCCTGTCCTTCACCATCTCCCAGAATTTGCTCAAGTTCATGTCCGTTAGTTGGTGATGCTCTCTAACCATCTCATCCTCTGCCACCCCCTTCTCTTTCTGTCTTCAACTTTTCCCACCATCAGAGTCTTTCAATGAGTCAGCTCTTCAACTGGGGAGGCAAAGAAACGCCAAAACAGCACAGCGGATGTGAGAGAAAAATCCGGTCCAAGCTTTTGACTTCCTTTCTTTCTGTGAACTTCACCTTTCTGGCTATCTAACTAGCTACAAATGTTCTCAAAATATGAGTGATGTTTCATTAATACTTGAAAGGTCAGGGACTTCCCTGGTAACCCAGTGGCTAAGACTCCATCCTCCCAATGCCGGGCGCCCAGGTTGAATCCCTGGTCAGGGAACCAGATCCCACGTGCTGTAACTAAGAGTTTGCATGCCACAACTAAAGATCCCACATGCCGCAATGATCCCATGTGCCACGACTAAGACCCCATCAAATTGTAGGTTAAATGAAAGAGCTCGTTTATGAAATAAAATGGACTAAGGAGACCTTCCTCTGACAGACCTTCCTCTGACTACGCTGACTTTAATGGAAACCATTACACGGAAAAACCCCAGTGAAATTTTTGGCTAACCCAACATTGAAACACCTTTGTGTCTCCTTAGAACTTACAGGAAGATGTTGAGGAATGCCCAAAACAATAGTGATGGGTAAAGGGAAGGCAATTTGGAACTAGGGTTTACCCTCAGAAGTCCAGAAATCTGCTAATCCATTTGCAGGTGAGCAAAGATTAACAGCCTGTGTGTCTTATAAAAATTAAAGTAATACGTGCACATTGTAACAGAAGAAACCATCTGAGATATGTAAAGTCAAAGACATACTATGTGCTGAAAAAACTGATTTTAATAAAAGCTGATGATATTTCCTCAACAAATTTCCCCAAATTAATGAATAAATGCTAATATACAGGGAGTGTATCTGGTCTCACAGCAGTAAGAACATGTTATTGATATTTTTTAGCACTTTGTCTTTGCCATTCAATAATAATAATAATCATGGAGATTCTATACCTTTGTCAATACATATCACATCTATATCATATCCATGTCCAATATCATATATATTGATACACCAAGTTATATAAATTATATATCAGTACACACAAAAATGTTGTAGAGAGAAATCACATTCTGTTTAGCATGTACAAGGCCCCAGGGTTATTTAACTGTTCATCCAGGCAATCTTTCCTCTATCAGGAAGAATTTCTGAACTCCATACCTCAGCAAAGCAGAACAGATAATGATGAAGTCAAACACCTAAACATTTTCACGTAGAAAAGTCTGAGAAAGGAGGAGATCTTGTAAAATCCTGAAATCAAGGTCGAGGCACTCTCTCCCCCTACAGTGTTTGCTACAGGAAGAAGGTCACACAACATGGCTCCATATCAGTATCTTCTCTGATCTCCAGCTTTTGAACATCCTTCTAAATTAGTCATTCAGTAACTGACTACTTAATCATTTTTTTTGTTTTCTTGCCACCACACAAAGAAAGCTGTTAACAAATATCCAGGAACGTATGGCTTTCTATGCCACTATCTCCACGGACAGATTTCTAAGGTGGAACTCCTCTGCCAAAGAAAATGAATTTTTTTTCTTTTGGTAGATGTGGTCAGATTACATTCAGAAAAGGCACGGCACTTTACTACCTCCAGAAGCAAAGGAAGAGAACATCTGCTTTCTGCAACACAGCGCCACACAATGTAATCCTTCCTTTCTTTAGTAGCAGGGGACTTCCTTTCTTTTTCCTGCCAATTACATGACTTATAGTTACATCTAATGATTGTTAGCACTTTGTAAAATATATACATTATCAAATATTCCTTCTGAAAAGAGCCGATATAACCTGCACCCACCTGACATCAGAACATTTCTTCATAATTTTAAAAATAGTTGTTGAATTATTGCTTTAACTCCTGGGACTTCCCTGGCAGTCCAGGGGCTAAGGCTGTGTTCCCAATGCAGGGGGCCCAGGTTCAATCCCTAGTGAAGGAACTAAGATTCCCACATGCTATGAGGCACAGCCAAAAAATACAAAGAATATATATACATACGCGTATACACACACTCCTTGTTTAACTTTCACCAGCTTGACTTCTAGTCAGTTTGAGTATCTTTTCATATAAATCTTATCTTCAGTGAGTCACCTTTGTCCCTATGTTTTCTATTTCTTATTCAGAGAAATTATTATGGATATTAATAGTTTTGTCTGTCACATCTATTGAAAATATATTTTTCCAGTCCTTCAACTTTGTCTATAATTTTTTTGCCATAAACGTTTAAAAATATATATTTTTAAAAAATACCTATCTGATTACTAGGATTTTTGGTCTGTTTGGAGGATTTTTCTCATTTCAAATTTACTCTCCAAAATATCATTCTAATTCTTTATTGTTTACTAATATTAAACCTTTACTATTTCTGTTTATAGTATGAGAAAGGGAGGTAGCTTTGTTTTCATGTATCTAATGATGTCACCAACCCAAGTTGGTGGAGTATGGGGACCCTAAGTCGCCATATCCCAACAAAGATCCATAATTAGCTATGCACAAACACATACCCTGGGAGAGCTCTGGAGTTCACTTAAGAAACTTTAGTAACACAGCAGAGCAAAAAAAACCTGAGAATAACCACACAAAAAGGGAAGGAAGACAACTCAGTTTGCCCGCATCATCCCATCCCCCAAGCCAGCTTTGCATCGAGAGAGAGAAGTCCCCAGTTAGAAGCAGTTCCCCTCACAAGAAGAGGAAGAGCAGGGTGACCAACCAGCTTCCCAGTCTCTCTGGGCCCCATAGAAAGGTCCCATTCGGTTTTACCGCAACTAGAGGCTGACAAAGCTGAGATACACACAGACGACTAGGAACAACAAATTCAGGAGGCTACCAGCAGCCGCCACGTGGCAGAAGTGATCATGGGTTCTCAGGGCCCTGTCTTGGAGACACACCCAGCAGCCTTCACTACTAAAGAGATTCCTCGCAGATGTCACTGGCTTCCATTCCACAGGCACCTGCAGCTGGCCGCCACCGCTGAGCATGCGCACATGCCTCCAGTGCTGAGCATGCGCACATGCCTCCAGTGCCGCACCCCTACCTCCCCCACCCCCCTCCCCCTGCTGCTTGCCCTCTTCCCGGTTCACGGAGCCTAGAGGNTCTCTCTCTCTCCACACACACACACACACTTTTTATCTTTCTCCCCCATACCAAATTTATGTATCTCAATAAAAATAAAGAAAATGGAGGTTATTTCACAATTAACTACAAACAAAAATCTTCACAGACATCAACTTTTCTCACTGCTCCCCTTTTAAAGTATGTGTGGGTGAGAGTTCTCGTTAGATATAATAGACTTTTACTAATTAGATAAATGATTTGTAAATAACTATTCTCTGGGTTGTCTTGCTAATTCACTTTTACATTAGTTACATTTGTGTTACAGTAAGTCTATTAATCATCTAGTCACACATCAATAAACAAAATTTCTACAATTCTTTTTTAAACCTCTCCTTTGTTTTTATAGGTTATATTTATTTAAATTAATTTTACATTTGTTGAATCTAATAAAAAGTTGGACTTGTATTTTCCATTTGTTTGCCTTCTTTTTCATTTCCTAGGAATTTATCTTTACTTTATCTTATTAATGTGTTGGTCTATAACAAAATCCAGTCTTTGACTACAGGTAGTTTGAAAAGCACTGGTCGAGAATACTTCGCACCTGGAATACTGTGTGCAAAACTGAGTACACCTAGTAGTTTTTTTCTTTTCAGTGTCAGCACTGCTCCAGCCTGACTTTGGTGGTATTTATACAGACCAACACCATTCCCTTTGGTTCACGAGCCAGGAGAGCTCCCGGGAGAGCAAACCTGGGCCTCACCAAGTTTCCTTCCTACCTGAGCGTGTCTACCAGTCGTCGTGCGATGCGCTTTCTTCTTTTCAGTCTGAAGACCCAGATTCTACTTATCCCACACACTGCAGGTTCTGGTACATCTGAGCATTGCCAAGCCCTCTGACACTCTTTAGAGCTTGGGGTTTCTGGGCCAGTTGGTTCAGACACGACACGGAAGGCCTGCAGTGATGCACAGAGGCGTTAGAGATAATGGTACAGCTGAGTTCACATTTCTTTTCAAACAAAACTTAAGTATCTAAAATAAATCTTATTCTACCTTCACAAAAATGTTTAAGTTCTTTGCTATTTCTTGAATTCTTGCCCAGCTATATTCACTTAATGCAGAAAAATGATAGCGGTGTTGAGATATTCCCACATACTAGTGTATTATACCAATGTGAAACTTCCTTCTTTTATTGATTTAAAAAAATAATAAAATTCAGACTCTTAATAAAGCACATAAGTGTCTCCCATTCTTTGCATCCTAAAGTATATAATGATATCCTAAAAAAATTAACAATAAAGGTTTTTGCATATAAACTATGAAATTGGTATTTTAAGTTTTTTAAATCCTTATTTTGAAATAATTGTAGATTCAGAGGAAGTTGACAAATAGCACAGACAGGACATGTATCCTTCACCCTATTTCCCCCAATGGTTGTTACATCTTCCATAGTACAATACCAAAACTGAGAAATTAACATGGGAACAATGTAGGTGGGACAGTTCTGTGATAATTCATCGTATCTGAATATTGATTTAACCATCACTACAACCAAAATATAAAGCTACTGCATTATCATGAAGCGCTTCCTCTTGCTACCTCTCTATAATCACACCCACTTTCTCCCCTCTACCACTGCTAAGCTGTGTAACCACAATCTGTTCTCTCTCTCTAAAATTCTGATATTTTGCTGTTGCTGCTGCTACTGCTGCTACGTCGCTTCAGTTGTGTCCGACTGTGTGACTCCATAGACGGCAGCCCACCAGGCTCCGCCGTCCCTGGGATTCTCCAGGTAAGAACACTAGAGTGGGTTGCCATTTCCTTCTCCAATGCATGAAAGTGAAAAGTGAAAGTGAAGTAACAGTCGTGTCCAACTCTCAGTGACCCCATAGACTGCAGCCCACCAGGCTCCTCTGTCCATGGGATTTTCCAGGCAAGAGTACTGGAGTGGGGTGCCATTCCCTTCTCCTCTGATATTTTAAGGATAGCATATAAATGGACTCATACAGCATGTTATCTTTTGAGAATGGATCTTTTTCACTCAGCAATATGCTCTTGATAACCTGTCCACATTGTTGCATATATCAACAGTTTGTTCATTTTTATTGCCAAGTAATATTCCACCATATGGATACACCAGTGTGTTTAATTCCTCACTTACTGAAGGACACTTTGGTTGTTTCCAGCTACTGGCTATTACAAATAAAGCTGCTATAAACATTCAGCTATGGGTTTTTGTGTAGACATAAGTTTTCATTTCTGGAATAAATGTGCAGGACTATGATTGCTGAATCATATGGTAAATGTATAATTAATTTTTTAAGAAACTGCCAAGCTGTTCCCAGAGTGGCTGTAATATTTTACATTCCCTCCAACAATGAATGAAAAAACCTCCTTTCTCTGCACCCACACCAGCATTTGCTATTGTCACTGTGTTACACTACAGCTGTTCTTGCTATGCTAAGTCGCTTCAGTCGTGTCCGACTCTGTGCAACCCCTCAGACGGCAGCCCACCAGGCTACCCGGTTCCCTGGGATTCTCCAGGCAAGAACACTGGAGTGGGTTGCCATTTCCTTCTCCAGTGCGTGAAAGTGAAAAGTGAAAGGGAAGTCACTGAGTCGTATCCGACTCTGTGCGACCCCATAGACGGAAGCCCACCAGGCTCCTCCATCCATGGGATTCTCCAGGCAAGAGTATTGGAGTGGAGTGCCATTACTTTAACTTCCATCAAGAACACTTTGCTTCTGAAATGAGAATGAACAGAAGAGTACATGTACCAGTCAGCTGGCTATACAGATATTCCTCCTTACAAACAGTTACATCCTGATAAACATAGGTTATAAGCTGAAAACACTGTACCTTGAAAAGGAGTGCATTTAATACACCTAACCTGTGAAACCTCATAGTTTAGCCTGTTGCTGCTGCTGCTAAGTCGTTCAGTCATGTCTGACTCTGTGCGACCCCATATTCGGCAGCCCACCAGGCTCCCCTGTCCCTGGGATTCTCCAGGCAAGAACACTGGAGTGGGTTGCCATTTCCTTCTCCAGTGCGTGAAAGTGAAAAGTGAAAGGGAAGTCACTGAGTCGTGTCCGACTCTGTGCGACCCCATAGACGGAAGCCCACCAGGCTCCTCCATCCATGGGATTCTCCAGGCAAGAGTATTGGAGTGGAGTGCCATTACTTTAACTTCCATCAAGAACACTTTGCTTCTGAAATGAGAATGAACAGAAGAGTACATGTACCAGTCAGCTGGCTATACAGATATTCCTCCTTACAAACAGTTACATCCTGATAAACATAGGTTATAAGCTGAAAACACTGTACCTTGAAAAGGAGTGCATTTAATACACCTAACCTGTGAAACCTCATAGTTTAGCCTGTTGCTGCTGCTGCTAAGTCGTTCAGTCATGTCTGACTCTGTGCGACCCCATATTCGGCAGCCCACCAGGCTCCCCTGTCCCTGGGATTCTCCAGGCAAGAACACTGGAGTGGGTTGCCATTTCCTTCTCCAGTGCGTGAAAGTGAAAAGTGAAAGGGAAGTCACTGAGTCGTGTCCGACTCTGTGCGACCCCATAGACGGAAGCCCACCAGGCTCCTCCATCCATGGGATTCTCCAGGCAAGAGTATTGGAGTGGAGTGCCATTACTTTAACTTCCATCAAGAACACTTTGCTTCTGAAATGAGAATGAACAGAAGAGTACATGTACCAGTCAGCTGGCTATACAGATATTCCTCCTTACAAACAGTTACATCCTGATAAACATAGGTTATAAGCTGAAAACACTGTACCTTGAAAAGGAGTGCATTTAATACACCTAACCTGTGAAACCTCATAGTTTAGCCTGTTGCTGCTGCTGCTAAGTCGTTCAGTCATGTCTGACTCTGTGCGACCCCATATTCGGCAGCCCACCAGGCTCCCCTGTCCCTGGGATTCTCCAGGCAAGAACACTGGAGTGGGTTGCCATTTCCTTCTCCAGTGCGTGAAAGTGAAAAGTGAAAGGGAAGTCACTGAGTCGTGTCCGACTCTGTGCGACCCCATAGACGGAAGCCCACCAGGCTCCTCCATCCATGGGATTCTCCAGGCAAGAGTATTGGAGTGGAGTGCCATTACTTTAACTTCCATCAAGAACACTTTGCTTCTGAAATGAGAATGAACAGAAGAGTACATGTACCAGTCAGCTGGCTATACAGATATTCCTCCTTACAAACAGTTACATCCTGATAAACATAGGTTATAAGCTGAAAACACTGTACCTTGAAAAGGAGTGCATTTAATACACCTAACCTGTGAAACCTCATAGTTTAGCCTGTTGCTGCTGCTGCTAAGTCGTTCAGTCATGTCTGACTCTGTGCGACCCCATATTCGGCAGCCCACCAGGCTCCCCTGTCCCTGGGATTCTCCAGGCAAGAACACTGGAGTGGGTTGCCATTTCCTTCTCCAGTGCGTGAAAGTGAAAAGTGAAAGGGAAGTCACTGAGTCGTGTCCGACTCTGTGCGACCCCATAGACGGAAGCCCACCAGGCTCCTCCATCCATGGGATTCTCCAGGCAAGAGTATTGGAGTGGAGTGCCATTACTTTAACTTCCATCAAGAACACTTTGCTTCTGAAATGAGAATGAACAGAAGAGTACATGTACCAGTCAGCTGGCTATACAGATATTCCTCCTTACAAACAGTTACATCCTGATAAACATAGGTTATAAGCTGAAAACACTGTACCTTGAAAAGGAGTGCATTTAATACACCTAACCTGTGAAACCTCATAGTTTAGCCTGTTGCTGCTGCTGCTAAGTCGTTCAGTCATGTCTGACTCTGTGCGACCCCATATTCGGCAGCCCACCAGGCTCCCCTGTCCCTGGGATTCTCCAGGCAAGAACACTGGAGTGGGTTGCCATTTCCTTCTCCAGTGCGTGAAAGTGAAAAGTGAAAGGGAAGTCACTGAGTCGTGTCCGACTCTGTGCGACCCCATAGACGGAAGCCCACCAGGCTCCTCCATCCATGGGATTCTCCAGGCAAGAGTATTGGAGTGGAGTGCCATTACTTTAACTTCCATCAAGAACACTTTGCTTCTGAAATGAGAATGAACAGAAGAGTACATGTACCAGTCAGCTGGCTATACAGATATTCCTCCTTACAAACAGTTACATCCTGATAAACATAGGTTATAAGCTGAAAACACTGTACCTTGAAAAGGAGTGCATTTAATACACCTAACCTGTGAAACCTCATAGTTTAGCCTGTTGCTGCTGCTGCTAAGTCGTTCAGTCATGTCTGACTCTGTGCGACCCCATATTCGGCAGCCCACCAGGCTCCCCTGTCCCTGGGATTCTCCAGGCAAGAACACTGGAGTGGGTTGCCATTTCCTTCTCCAGTGCGTGAAAGTGAAAAGTGAAAGGGAAGTCACTGAGTCGTGTCCGACTCTGTGCGACCCCATAGACGGAAGCCCACCAGGCTCCTCCATCCATGGGATTCTCCAGGCAAGAGTATTGGAGTGGAGTGCCATTACTTTAACTTCCATCAAGAACACTTTGCTTCTGAAATGAGAATGAACAGAAGAGTACATGTACCAGTCAGCTGGCTATACAGATATTCCTCCTTACAAACAGTTACATCCTGATAAACATAGGTTATAAGCTGAAAACACTGTACCTTGAAAAGGAGTGCATTTAATACACCTAACCTGTGAAACCTCATAGTTTAGCCTGTTGCTGCTGCTGCTAAGTCGTTCAGTCATGTCTGACTCTGTGCGACCCCATATTCGGCAGCCCACCAGGCTCCCCTGTCCCTGGGATTCTCCAGGCAAGAACATTGGAGTGGGTTGCCATTTCCTTCTCCAGTGCATGAAACTGAAAAGTGAAAGTGAAGTCGCTCAGTCATGTCTGACTCTTAGCGACCCCACGGACTGCAGCCTACCAGGCTCCTCCGCCCATGGGATTTAGTTTAGCCTAGCTTCCCTTAAATATGTGAAGAGTGCTTACATTAGACTACAGTTTGGCAAAATCATCGAACACAAAGCCTAATTTATAATATATAATAAAGTGCTGAAACTTCCCTGGTGGTCCACTGTCTGAGACTCTGGGCCTGGGTTGGATCCCTGGTCAGGGAACTAGATCCCAGATGCTACAACTCTCAGTTGTAGCATCAACTGTACAACTCTCACATCCTGCACTAAAGATCCCTCATGCTACAACTAAGAGCTGGCACAGCCAAATAAATAAATATCAAATAATTTTAAAAAAGGAAAAAAAAAGCATTGAATATCTCATGTAATTTACTGGATACTGTACTAAAAATGAAGAACAAAATGGCTGTATGCCGAGAACAGTTGTTAAGTACACTGTTTGTTTACCCCTGTGACCGCCTAGTAGACTAGAGCTGCCATTCTCTGCTGCTGCCCAGCATCATGAAAGCGCATACGGCTAGCCCAGAAGAATATGAAGACTTGAAGTAGTTTCTGCTGAAACTACTGACACCATTGCAGAGTTGAAAAGTTGTAAATCAGAGACAATCTGTATTGCCTATTATCACTACATGAACAGTGTACTTAAGACCAAAGAAAGAAAAGGCCAAATTGATTACTTTTACAGACCATAATACAAACCAACTGCTTTTCTTTCTCCACTCATATATATGAGATGAAAAGCAGAAAAAAACAAAAAAGGAAAATAAGAAAGATGGTAGAAATGAAGGGGGAACAGGGAAAAGGGAGGCATCTGTAAAAAGAGTAAGACCAATTTATGCTAGCATCATTTCAAGATGTCTTAAAACAAGTAAGTATTTTTAAAAATAAAGGGACATTAAGTGTGGGATATTATAGTCAGGTTAAAAGAACACATTTGAGCTATATTCTCTCTAGCTTAAGACTACCTTATTAGCTCCTTGAAGGGGAAAAACTATTATCTCTATTTGAGAACAAGGGTTGGCAAACTTTTTCTGTTTGGGACCAAACTGTAAATACTTTAGGTTGGGCCGTGTGGTCTCTGTTGCACCTACTCAGCCCTGCCACTGTTGCACAAAAGCAACCACAGATAGTATGAAGACGAATAAGCATGGCTCTGGGGCAATAAAACTTTATTTACAAAAAAGAGGAAGGCCACACTTAGCCCATGGGTTATTATTTGTTAACTTCTCTGTCAGAACACTGCTAATTAGTGTTCAAAGTAGATTCTAATTACGGGACAAGTAACAACAACTTTCCAATTTCCTGTTGATGGGTGGGGCTGTGTTCCCTCCCTGTTGTTTGACCTGACCCCAAACTATGGTGGAGGTAAGGAAGATAATGGCGACCTCCTTCAAAAGGTCCTAGGTAAGCAATGCTGTACTCAGTGACCCCAACTCTGCAGGAGACCACCACCAACCCAGCCTCTGCCCGAGACTCCTGGACACTTACAGGCAAGTCTGGGTCAGTCTCTTATGGGGTCACTGCTCCTTTCCCCTGGATCCTGGTGCACACAAGGTTTTGTACAAACAAGTTTGTTTGCCCAGTCCTGTTAAGTTCTGTAGTCAAATCCCACTGGTCTCCAAAGTCAAAATCCCTGAGGCTTCTCATTCCCTTTGCCAGATCCCCAGGTTGGGCAATCTGTTGTGGGTCCTAGAACTTAACAGTGCGAGAATTTCTTTGGTGTAATTGTTCTGCAGTGTGGGGTATCTGCTCAGTGGCTCTCTGGTGGGGTTAATGGCGACCTCCTCCAAGAGGGCTTATGCCACAGGCTGTGTGACCCAGGTCTGCTGCATGCAGAGCCCCTGCCACTGTGGCAAGCCACTGCTGACCCATACCTCCACAGGAGACACAAACACTCAAGGGCAGGTCTGGCTCAGTCTCTGTGGGTTCTCTGGATCCTGGTGCACACAAGGTTTGGTTTGAGCCTTCCGAGCGTCTCCGGTGAGTATGGATTTTGCTTCTAAACACGATTTCACCCCTTCCTCGTCTTGCTGGGGCTTTTCCTTTGCCCTTAGACACGGGGTATCCTTTTTCAGTGGGATCCAACCAAAAAATGTTGATGCTTGTTCAGCAGCGAGTTGTAATTTTGGAGTTCTCACAGAGAAGATGAGTGCACATCCTTCTACTTTCCCATCTTTACTAAGCATGGCCCCACCCATCAGAACAAGACCCAGTTTCTTGTTCTGGGTCTTGTTCTGGCCCCACTGTCAGTTTCTCCCATCAGAAAGCTTCCAAAAGTCTCTTATCCTTATCCATCAGAGAGCAGGCACCCAGAATGAAAACCATAATCATAGAAAACTAATCAAACTGATCACATGGACCACAGCCTTGTCTAACTCAAAGAAACTATGAGCTATGCTGTGTAGGGCCACCCAAGATGGACAGGTCATAATGGAGGGTTCTGAGAAAACGTGGTCCACTGGAGAAGGGAATGGCAAACCACTTCAGTATTCTTGCCTTGAGAACCCCATGAACANATAACACAGGATTGAGCAGAACTCATCTTTTACTTGTACTTCCAAAGCTTGGCGTAGAAGGAGAGAGTCCAAGAGAGGAGGAACAGGGAGGGGAGCTGGAATGGGTTGCCCAGCCTTTTGGGCTGGTCTGCAGGGGTGAGCGTTTTGAATCAGGTGGATCCATGCCCTGACTCCATTCTGGTCGCCCGTGGAGGGAGCCGGTGTCCCCCACGTGTCCACGGCTCAGACAGTAAAGACAGCTACAAGGCAAAAAGCTGAAGAAGATAGGTTAGAAAATACAGCTCACAGTCCCCAAGCCTCAGCATGAGGTGGGGAGTAGCCAAATGTTTCTCCTGAGGGCTCACAACGGTGAAGAGAGGGCACTGGGAGCTTTCAGTCAAGAGACCGCCATTCACTCAAGGGGCAGAGGGTCCAGGGACACAGCCCGTGGGACCCTGCCCGGATTAGCTTCACAAGAGTCAAATGAAGGCAGATCACATCAACATGAAATATATTGGGGGAAACTTTTTCGAGTAAGATTCCTTTTAAAATAATAATAAAAGCACTAAGAATCATGCAAGATAAGGGTGGGAACTAAAAATAAAGGAGCCTGTTGACAGATGCATTGATGGCTTTACCAAACACCATCTAATTGACTGATTGCAAGCACGGCTCTAGGAAAGAAAGAGAATCTGACTTTGTCCCTTATTTTGAATAGATTACAATTAAAAGATGGAGCCTTCACCCCCAACACAGTTCTAACTAGAAATTTACATATCCAGTGATGGATTTTTTTAAACTTTTACGTTAGATGATAGGATATAAAACTGAATGAGGCAAAGCAAACAAAAGGAGCCTTTGTGGGGCCTCAGCAACTCCCCCGGGTCATCTGATTACACCAACATTCCCTAATGTCAATAATGGGTAACACTGAAATATCTACTGCCAGCTGTTTTACTGTGCTCGCCATTCATTTGCTCAAAGAAAGTTTTCTGCTTTGACCAGTGTCCTGCTTCAATCTTGACAAAGATGGGAAGGAAACAGGGGAGACAGTAAACGGTGGGGGCGGGGGGAGGTGGAGGGAACTCTGATCTAAGTCAGCTAGAGAAATTGTTCCTGGTATTCCAGTGGTTCAGACTTCACCTTCCAGGGCAGGGAGTGTGTGGGTTTGATCCCTGGTCAGGAGGCTAGGATTCCACAAGCCTCCTGGCTGGCCAAAGAAACCAAAACTTAAAACAGAAGCAACACTGTAGCAAATTCAATAGACTTTAAAAATGGCCCACATCTAATGAAATGTATTTCTCTGCTGTGTTCTTTGAAATAAGACACACACATTGTTACTAACTTAGTGTCTGAAAGCTGCTGCATGATGGGCAGTGGGTCCCTTGAGGCCCCCAGGGCAGGCGAAGAAATGATCCTAAGGGCGTCTCCTCTAGCCTGCTGACCTTCTCTAATTGATCCTTGGCAGAATTCACAAAGGAAGGCACCGCTCTGATGTGAAGACCGCATCAGCCTGAAGCACTGGTTCCTCTTTACAGTTTTCAAGTCAAACTTGCCCACGTTATCTGCACCCCACCCTGTGATTTGGGCAGGAAGACATTATTATTAGCCTCATTTTATAGCTCAGAGTGGGGTGAGAACATAAACATGCCAACTTCTGACCTCCTTATGTTTCACAGTCTGATCACCGTAATTAAACTGAACACTTCAAACCATTTCTCTTAGAAAAGGCACCAGTGTAGCAGGCAGTACTTGGAGAAACAAGGCTCCCTGAGCTCCCTCCGTCCCTACCTTCAAAGCACCCCTTTCCCACACTGCAGCAACACCGCCATGTCTTCCTGGACCTTACCTAACGCGGCAGAAGGCCACCTTTAAGCTGAGACTGAAAGGATGTGAAGACGCCATTCAGGAAAAGTCAGAAGGTAAGAATTCCAAGTTTCTCAATCAGGAATAGAGCGGAATACACCAGTGTAGCATGAACTCAGCTTGCTTTGGAAGATAGTACGAGATGCGATGAGATGAGGTTAGAGAGGTGGAGCTGGCATCAGATCTTTTTTTTTTTTTTTTTTTTTATGGCTACACAGCTTGTGAGATCTTAGTTTCCCTGAGTGGGAACTGAACCCAGCCCCTCGGCAGTGACAGTACGGAGTCCTAACGACTGGACTGCACTGGAATTCTCTGGCATCAGATCTTGTAAAGCCCTGGAGGTCATGGCAAGGAGTTTAGATTTTATCCTAAGTACAAAGGCAAGTTTAAATTTTCTGTAGCAAAGAATGACAAATCTGACATGTTCAGGGAGGTGTGATATATAATGGTTAATAATTCAAGCTCTAGAATCAGACTATGTAGATTCAAACACACAGCCTACCATTAAATGAAGACATATTCTACATTTCTACCATTAAATGAAGACATATTATTTAATTTCCATATGTCAGTTTCCTCTTTAAAATAAAGGTAACACTAGTACAACATAGGACTCTATTGAAATGATTCACTGTAAATCACTTAGAATGGTGCCTTGTGTCTAAAAAGCATCAGTAAACATTGTGTATGGGTGTGTTAGTTGTCAGTCTGTTATGCTCTGAGCCCAGGTCTCCGCACAGACTGAGAGAACAAATCCACAGTAATGCAAAAGCAAGAAGGGAGTTTTATTTCTAACTTGAGTTAGGGCACTCTGCCACGTCAAACGCAGTGGAGTGAGGCAAGAGAGCCCCAAGCCCAGGATTACAGGGGTATTTATAGACTTAAAACAAAGACAGCTATTTAGCATAAGCTGATTGGTTATACAATGCACGTGCGCGGACTTAGGGCTTCTTGGCATTTACTAATTGGCTAGTTTTTGCGCATGCAGGCTGGCTTAGGGGACTTTTCGTGTTATCTGGCCTAGTTCTAACCAGGCTACAGGGAATATGCTGACTGGCTGAGTCTGAAGGTCGGGGGGATGATAATCTCAGCTCCTTCTGGGCAGTGACCCAACTTTTCCTGTGATTGTAGCTCTGGCCTACTTTGGTTACGGCTTCTGTCAGGTCTCAACAAGTCATGTCTGACTCTTCGCGACCTCATGGACTATAGCCCACCAGGCTCCTCTTTCCCTTCTGCAGGGGTCTTCCTGAGCCAGAGATAGAACCCCGGTCCCCCACATTGCAGGCAGATTCTTTACTGTCTGAGCCACAGACATTACTTGCTTTTATTTTATTTTTAATTATTCTGGCTGCTGTTTGGAGAATGGATTGGGGGCAGGGGGTAAGGAACAAGGTCAGCTGGGGAGTTATTGAAATGGCCCAAGGGATAGTTTATGGGGCTTGGACTAAGTAGGTGAGGACAAAGACAAAGGGATATACATTTGGGGAGAGCCAGAAGGACATCTGCTGCATTAGACATGGGTAAGAATTAAAAGACAGAATTAATAATGGTTTTGGGGTTTAGGATTGAGGTATGAGGGGAGAGATCAGTTTTACTGAAATGAGAAAGATTGAGAGGAGCACTGATTTAAGAGAAAATAAAAATTTCTATTTTATCCAAAATAAGTTTCAGGCAACTTGTTGCAGATTCAAGTGGAAAGGTCAACAAAACAGATATGTAAAACCAGGTAAATGTAACAGTCAAAGCTGTTAGAATCTTGGGAGCACAGTCTTAGCCACTGCATAATGTAAATGGTTCTATTGAATAAGACCTTGTTGGTAACCCCAATGCCTTAAAGAAATAATTTGTATTGATCTTTTATCCAGCTCAGTGTTGAAGACCAGCATTTAAATATGACTCTGTAGGGACTTCTCTGGTGGCCCAGTGGCTAAGACTCTGTGCTCCCAATCCAGGGGGCATGGTTTTAATTCCCAGTGGGGGAACTAAGATGCCACAAGGTATGGCCAAAAATAGAAAATATGACTATGCCCATGAAAAACTGCTAAATCTTAATTTGATGTTCTAAAATACTGAACAGGGTCAATTGCAATAAATTCTCATATATTTTTTTCATGCCTTAATCAAGTTATTGGATCTTCCCTGTAGCTCAGATGGTAAAGAATCTGCCTGTAGTGAAGAAGACCCTGGTCTGATCCCTGGGTTGGGAAGATCCCCTGGTGAAGGGCATGGCAACCCACTCCAGTATTCTTGCCCGGAGAATCCCATGGACAGAGAAGCCTAGCGGGCTACAGTCCACGGGGTCACAAAAAGAGTTGGACAGACAGAGGCGACTTAGCGCATGCACATGCACCAGCTAAAAAGCAGATTAAAAAAAACTTTGGATACAAAAGACCTTTAATAAAGTTTATGCTTTAAAAATATGTAACACTAGTGTTTCTTAAATCTTGTACTCTTTTCAGTTGTGGGACAAACCCCTCTTTGCTGTAGGATCATTTAAAGTTCCTCTGCAACCTTAACGGCTTGTTGTAGCCACTGGCATCAAACAGAGCTTCTGGAAAATCTGTAGCATTTAATTTCATATTTCTTCTGACACAATTTTGAATTTTCTCTCTCTAATTTATATTTCAGAAAGGCTTCCTACAACAAAACATTCTTTCATAATTATCAATATTTGTTGAGAATATTAATATTATAGACTGAAAATTTTCCTTTATTGTTGATAAGTAAGATTCTAATTAAAATGTAGTATATAGATTATTAAAATTATGTGTGGGGTTTTTTGTTTTTTAAATTTTTTAAGTTGCGTTTTGAAATCATGAATTGAAAAACAGTCTAGGGTACAAAGATATTTTCTATAGCTCTGTTGATGTACAACTGACATATAGTAAATGACACATANATGGAATCAGACACGACTGAAGCAACTTAGCAGCAGCAGCAGCAGCAGCAGCAGGGTTAACAAGTGAGTGAGCAGAAAGTGGATATTAAAGATGTAAAATTATCTAACAAAACAGAAACAGGCTCACAGATATAGAGATCAAACTAGGGTTGCCACTGGAGAGAAGGAAGAGGGTGAGATAATATAGAGGTGAGGATTAAGTGACACAAACCAGAACAGATAAATAAGCTACAAGGATATATTGTACAGTACAGGGGATATGGCCAATATTTTACAATAACTTTAAATGGAGTATAAACTTAAAAATTGTGAAACTTCTGTCACACCTGAAACTTACTGTTCATCAACTATACCTCAATAAAAAAAAAAGATAAACTACCTGGTATATTGTACAGCACAGGGAATACAGCCAATATTTTATAATAAATCTAAATAGTGTATAATTTATAAAAATACTGAACTACTATACTGAAACTAATATAATATTGTAAATTGACTATATTTCAATTTAAAAAACTTAATCACAAAAATTTAATATTTGCATAATGTACAAAGAACTCATAACTCTACAATAATACAACAAAGCCAAAATGGAGAAGGCAAAAAAATGTATAGAGTGATAACTACAGTTAATAATACTGGACTGTCTATTTGCAAGTTACTGATACAGTAGATCTTAAAAGTTCTCATCACAAGGAAAAAAAATTTTAACTGTGTATCTGTGTGTGGTGACAGATGTTAACTAGACTTATCCTGGTGATCATTTCACAACATATTCATGTACTGAATTATCATGTCGTACATTAAAGCTACAATGAGGTACCTACTGCCTCACACTTATTAACAGCTGCTAGAAAGAAGGAGGGTGTGGAGAAATTAGAACACTTGGGCACTGCTAATGGGAATGTAAAATTGTACAGCCACTGTGGATTCCAGCACAACAGTTCCTCAAAAATAAAAAATAGATATGATCCAGCAATTCTACTTCTGGGTATATACCTGAATTTATTAAAAGCAGGGGTTCAAAGAGATATTTGTACACCCATATTGAGGCAGCTTTATTCACAAAAGCTAAGACGCAGAAGTAAGCCAAGTGTCCATGGATAAAAGAACGGATAAGCAAAATGTGAATATACAAGGAACGGAATATTATTCAGCCTTAAAAAGGCAGGAAATTTTGATTTACGCTACCACATGGATGGAGCTTAAGGACAACATGTAAGTGAAATAAGCCAGTTTCAAAAAGACAAGTACTGTATGATTCTACTTACATGAAACAGTCAGAATCATAGAGAAAGCAGAAAGGTGGTTCCCGGGGGCTAGAGGTAGGGAGTTAGTGTTCAATAGGTAGAGAGTTTGGGATTTTACAGATGAAAAAATCAATGGAGATGAATGGTGGTGATGGTCCCACAACATTATAAATGCGTTTAATTTTTGTTGTTGTTGTTGAATTGCTAAGTCATGTCTGACTCTTTGAGACCCCACAGACAGCAGCCCACCAGACTCCTCTGTCCTTCACTACCTCCTAGAGTTTGCTCAGATTTCTGTCCATTGAGTTGGAGATGCTGTCTAATACCACTGAACTGTACCCTTTAAAATGTTTAAGATGATAAATTTTATGATATATATATATTACCACATTTTTAAAAATTGGAAAAAAAGAAGAGATTCAGAGCCTTCCTGGGAGTCCCCTGGTTCTTCATGTAGTCCCTCAAGAGACCCAGCTGAGCTTCCCAAGTTCAATGAGCCATCAGAGCTTTTCTCCAAGAACTTCTCCTTTACGCCCGAGCCACTTTGAATGGAATTTGTTCCTTGTAAATCAGTGATACTAGATAGCAACGATAATGGCTCCAGAGTCACGAGGTCTAGGGAGGCGCAGTGTATGTGTGTATCTCGGTATTTCACAGAGGGTGATGCTTATTCAGTAACTGAACATGGGGCTCCCACGGGCATAGTCTCTGTGCAGTGTCAATGCAAAGAAACCAACAGCCACATTTAATTTTAAACCAAGGCTACAATTCTTAAACCCCTCTTCTTCCCTTTCTTCTCACTTTCTGCCTCTCTCTTACCCTGCAGTTTCCCCAAACATCCTTCTCCCTGCTTAGCTCTCAGCTCCCCACCAAAAATTCTCTCCCAGGCTTTCTGGGGCATTGTTTTCTTCCCCATCCTTCTCCTGGGGTTATTCTTCCATCTCTTCTGATTTTCCTCCCACTCACTAGCACCAAGGTGTGGAGCAGGAAAGGGTTGGCTGAAGGTGAACAAAGGTCAGAGGACTAAGTGGTCAGGCAGAGGGAGGGTTTTATTAACAAGCAAGAGGAAAGATATATACTATATTTAAAACATATACGGACTTCCCTGGCAGTCCAAGGATTAAGACTCCACTGCAGGGAGCATGGGTTTGATGCCTGATAAGGAAACTAAGGTCCCATATGCCACATAGTGTGACTAAAAATTTTTATTTAAAAAACCCATCCTCCATCCATGGGATTCTCCAGGCAAGAACACTGGAGTGGGTTGTCATGCCCTTCTCCAAGGAATCTTCCTGACCCAGGGATTGAACCCGAGTTACTTACATCTCCTGCTTTGGCAGGTGGGTGTTTTTTGTTTTTTTTTTTTACCATTAGCCCCACCTGGGAAGCCCTAGTAATACATCCTAATTACACATAGGTGTTGTGGTTAAAATAGAAATCATGAGCAGAATTATTTTTTTTTACTACCCATTTGTAAGTACACCTTTACCAGGACTGAGAAAGGAGAAGCAGATACCCAAGATGATATGCTGAGCATCTCTAGCTGTGAACAAGCTGAAATTCAGAGGCTCACACAGCTGTTTATCGTTCTCTCTCAGGGATCTGTGGGTTGACTGGACTCCGCTGGGTGGTTTTTTCACCCTGGTCTCTCTCCTGCAGCTTTATTTAGTTAAGGGGGCTGGGTGCCTTCACCTCATCCCTGATGCCTCTGTGTTTCTCCACATGGCCTCACCCTGCTGCGGGCTGAAAGAGCCAGTGAGGGGCTAAGCCCACCACTTCTGCTGTCCTCTATCTGTCAAAACAGTTACAGTGCCTGCCTGGATTCAAGGCAGAGGGAAAGAAATAGATTCCACCTCTTCATGGGGAAAGAGAGAGATGGTTGTGGCCATCTTTGGAAAATACAGTCCACTGCAGGGGGCATAAAAGTTAGACATCTATATCAGAAACAAGTATTCCTTATGATTAAGAGCAAGGCAAATAAAATAAATGGGCAAAACTATACAAAATGCTAAATCAAAAGAAAAAAAAAATCCCTCTCCACTGGAGGAAACAAAGTAGTAGGCTTCTTACCTCAGGTCAACCAGGCCCCTTGCCAGAAGATGAAAATGCCCTTTAGCTGGGAGGAAATGAGCCAAAACACAAGCTGGACTTGGTGGATGTGCCCAAAGAGCGAGGTTGTAAGAAACTGAAAATCCAGCTCAGTGAAACCTAGTTCCCCTGCATTCTCTATCCACAAGTCACCCTATGCAGAGATATTCCAGAGAGGTGCTCCCCAAACAGGAAGCCACCTGGAGAATTTTCTTCCACTCCATAGTACCAGGATAATCAGTTCTTCCTTGTCTGTAATTCCATCAGGCATTCTCTTCCCCATCTCCCAAACTCAGTCACTGCCACTCCTGTGTCCTGAAGCTATTTCTGGAGGGTTCCTCTATTGGGGCTTTAACTCTGCCCTTGCAGACTCTCCACTGCAACTTTCTCAACATAGGTGGTCTACTCTCTCACACTCCATGTACCTTAAGCTCAGAGGGTGAGTTTGCTGTTCTCTGTGCTTCCCATTGCTACTTGCAGACATTCTAGTGGCTCAACTTTTTGTTTAAAATAATACAAAAAGGAAACACATGTTTCTCTTGAGGCTCATGCCATTTGGGTAAACCATTCCGTTTACCTCTTCAGAACTGCCATCTCCCCGAATTCCAGTCACTCCTGCTCTCTCAGAACCCTGACACTTGACTCCCAGTCTTCAGTTAAGATGACCTTAAATCTTGTCATCATTCTGTTTGTCCAGAAGAGTCATGCATTACACCTGTTTCCGGATTTCTCATCCAGTTAGCACTACTGGTCCCCTCAAAAGTGTCCCAGTCTCAACAGCTCTATGTGACCACCTTAACCCTGGGTGACTCAACACTTTGCTACTTTTTGGCATCTTACTTCCTTGACCATCTCAGACACCCAGGCCCTTGGTCACACCCTGGACATTGTCAGCATCCATAATCTCACTGCCTCCAGAAGCAAACTTCAAACTGCCTCCCTTCTGACCACAATGACCCATCCTTCCAGCTGGCTTGTTTTGGCCACTCCCATTACAGCTAAACATTCTCCAAACCTAGGTAACCAGCTCTGCAGGAGGGCCACATGAATGAGCAGACTGCTTCTGCCACCATCACCAATTTCAGACTCTCAGGCTGCCTGGAAATCCCATTATATGCTTCTAAGCAACTCACTCTCCGATTCTTTGCAATGCCCTTGTTAAACTTTCTCCAGCTCCCTAAATCTATGACCTGCTAACCTCCTATCAGCCCCTTCCCCCAGCAGATGATCCAACTCCTTTTTTACTTTAAAAAGAAAATAGAGGCTTCAGATATTATTTTACACAACCTCATGGATGAGAAAACAATCCTGGACATGGTCCCTGTGGTCCTAACCCGGCTTGTCCCTACTGACCTTTCTTCAGTAGCCCTGCCTCATACTAGCACTCCCAGGATGCCAGTCTCACTGGTTTACACTTAATTTCTAATCCCTTCTGCCCCTCTCCCACCCCCAACCCAGCCCATCAACAATGCTGCAGGTTCTGGTTTCATACTGTATCTTGGATCCAAACTCTTCTCATCATCCCCACTGTTCAAATGCTGATCAAAGCTACCATCATCCTTCATCTGGATGGTCCCCATAGCCTCCTAAATGTTCTCTTACAGCTTTTCCTCTTGTCCCGTCTGACTGATCTTCCAATCATGAGCCAGCACGATGGCACAAGGCAGAAATCAAATCACTTGCTAAAAACCTTCCAATATCTCCCTGCTACAATTAGAATAAAACCCAAAGTCCTCAAGGCTGACTCCCAGCCCTGCTTGGTCTGGCACCTGCCTACCTTTCTGTCCCCAGCCTTTACCACTGCCCGACTCTTTCACCATATTCTAGTTACCCTGACTTTTTAACGTTCTCTGTTCCTACCTCAAGACCTTTTCTTGCTCTTTCTTCACTATGAATGCTTTTCCAAGTCTCTGAATGGCTGTCCCTTTCCATTATTTTGCAGAGATGTTCCTTAACCTCTTTTGCCATGAAAGTCACTCTGCTGCTAAGCTCCACCTCTTTACACAGTACTGACTGTTCAGAACCTCCCACTGGCTGCCCAAAAGCACGACCCCTACTAGACCAGAACAGTCCCTTCCTTGCTGTTTTTCTAACATCTTGAGTGCTCTCCTAACCCAAGGCCTTTGAATGTGCTTCTCCTTTTGGTTGGAATATTTTCATCCAAAAATCCACATGGACTGCTCTCTCATCCATTTAGGTCTGGCTAAAGTGTCACTTAGCTAGATCTTCCTTGATGACACTAATTAATACAGCACCTCCATCCCCACTCCCATCCCCACTCCCATCACTCTATTCCTCCCCTTTTAATTGCTGTCAAAATGCTGACATTACTTGACATGTTAAACATTCATTTGTAATATTGTCTGTTTTCTCCCAACTAGAATGTACCTTCCATGAGAGCAGGAATTATTCTCATCACTACTGTTGTTCTTGGAAGGGTAGGTGGTAAACAGTTTCTCCTTAAGTATTCGATGGCTGAACTATCTGAAACTACCTAATGAATTTATGGGTCTAATTTATGCCATCAGGTCTCCACCACCTTCCCCGCAGATCCAGCAGTAGAACGACAGAGGAGGTGACTTCAACCACCAAATCTGGCTTTAACTGCTGTTTTCAGATTTCACCCACTTTCCCTCTGGAGATTCTACTTTCAAAAGTCACCGGGATCTTCCCAGTTAGTCCTTTGTGATTACAAATCCTGCGGCCAAGAGTGGCCTGGCCCGTGCACATCACTGTATCTCTGTAGCCCATTCTTAGTATGTGTTACGTTAGATCTTAGATCGCTGGGTCAAAGGGTCACTGCAGATGTAAGTTAAATCTCTGTGGCCGAATCCCCGTGCACAAGGTTTTGGCTAGTTTGGCTTTCCACCAGCTATATGGGAGAGGCCACAGTCTCGCCTGCCAACTGAGTGCCATTAGTCTTTAGGGGGTTGCCAACCCGATAATCAAGACACTGCCCCTGCGGAGCACACCCTTCCCCGCCCCAGCTCTACCGTGGAGACCGCCCAACCGCGGGCGGCGCGCGGCCTGCAAGCAGGGCCTTGCACAACTGGCCCGAAAAGAGGAAGCCCCAAAAGGGCTGAAGTCGACACTTACGAACACCGCTGCAAAAGAAACCGGCTTCTGGGGCTTTGGTGGAACCGCCGTTAGTGCCCCAATCCCTCGGCCGGTGGTAGATACACCGAGGCGACAATCCAGAGGACGCCTCCGAGAGGGGAGGGCCCGCGACGCAGGTAGGGGAGGGTGAGAGGAAGGCGCACCTTTCC
>SJYV01054512.1:208311-241800 GCA_006410875.1 Neotragus pygmaeus | reverse complement strand
GGTGCAGCCCGCGCTCCGCGAAGCCTCCCGGCCGCCGCCCCGAAGCTGCCCGGCGCACGAGTCTCCGCCGAGTGCCCGCGCGCCCCGAGCAGCCGTCGAGGTAAGTGGCGCCGGCCCGCCTGCTCCGGGGGCCCTGGGAGCAGCACCCGGGCCGCCCCGGCCCCCGACTCCCCGCCCCGGGATGCCTCCAGACCAGGGTCCTGCCCGAGGCTGGGCCCGGTGAACGCGCGGCTCCGCTGGGCCCTGGAGGGCGGTCCCCTCCGCCGACCCCTGCCCTTGACCCAGCTCCGCGGGGTTTGGGACTGGGGTTCGCCTTCCCCCAGTTGGGTTTCGTCAGATTTGACTGATTTCCTGCCCAGAAAATTGCTCCAAAGTCAGACAGGGAACCGGTGCACCCTCGCCTGTCCGGTGGGTCCAGGAGCCCCAGCCTGACCGGCGCTGAAGGGCTTCCAGGGCCATTTCAGGGGGCATTTCCAGGGGCATTTCCGGGCGCCGTGCATTGAGTGCAGGTCGTGTGAGAATTTGAGAGTGACGGTCACAAGTCTGTCGCGTCTTAGTGTTTATTTCCTTGAAAACGTTCAGACAGCTGTTTCTTCTTTTTAAAAATAACTTTGCCTCCGAATTATTGTCCTTTTCGCTTTAAAATAGCAGGGAGGAACGAGCTGGACACAGGCACAGGTGTAATTTCGCTTGGAATGAATATCCAGAGCGCCCTTTTAGAAGCACGAAGCAAATTAACCAGGATGTCGTTATATCCAGGAGGATCTCGGGGCAGGATCCCCCAGAACACCTCATCCAAGCACACCCCTTATCTTCCTTCAGTTAAGGTGTTGCTTATCGTTCAGACCGTTGTGGAATGCTAAATGTGTTTGCTTCAAAAATAACTTTCAATGCAATTGTTACAGAAAGAAATGGAGTATCAGCAGAAGTAACATACAGAAGAAGCTCAGGGGTTTATTAGTGCTCAGGTATAATGTGGTTTAAACAAAGAGTACTAAGGTTTAAACAAAGAGTACTAACTACTACTGATTTTAAAGTCTAGGCCTCCAAATGGAGGTTTCCAGGCCTTTTGTCTCTTTGATTAAATCTCTGGGTCAATTTTCTCTCTGGCTCAAATACTGAAATACTGGGACAGCCCATGGGCAGCCTTACAGTAACATTGGCTAGCAAAATTAACAGAGAATCTACTAGGAAATTTCTGTAATGTCTTCATGGTGGTGTTTCCTGTCTGCTCAACGTGTTGTGAAAGGTCTAAGAAATTTAATGTCATCTTCAGATTCTGAGCCACCAGGGAATCAGATGGGGATCAGATGCAAGGCGGGAAACCCAGGTTCGTTCCCTGGGTTGGGAAGATCCCCTGGAGAAGAAAATGGCAACCCATTTCAGGATTCTTGCCTGGAGAATCCCATGGACAGAGGAGCCTGGCAGGCTACAGTCCATGGGGTCGCAAAGAGTCGGACACGACTGAGCAACTTCACTTTCTTTCTGATTCTTAGTCACTTTCACATTATTACTGATATTTATATCTTTCCCGGATATTTGGGAAAGTTGGGTTCTTTTAACTAGAGACCTGTCTTTAACTAGAGAAAAAACGATGTTAATTAAGTTGCTTTGATCTCTCTAACCTTATCGGTAAAGATTATTGGCCTACCTGATATCTATCATTAAAATAGCAATTGAGGAGTTTCCAGAATTCTTTGAATCTGTCCTGTCTTGAATGCTGACAAAGAATGGCTGATCACTAACAAAAAAGAATGGAGAAAATGATAAGAGATGTTGTTAAGAGTCAGATCTTTTGAGGTCTTTCATTTCTGAGAAGTTCCTCAAGAAACAGTGAATTTCTGGTCTACATGTAAGAAGGCGCATTTCCATTCTATTGAAAAACTTCAATACGAAAATGATGAGCCCAAGCTTGGGTAGATCTATATAACCGATTTCAAATTTTTTCAAGAGTTAATTCTCAGGAGAAATAACTTTGTAATATAAATTACTTTATAACTCAGTTTCTTCAAATCTTAAGTACTGCTTACTAGGTTTTGTTCCTTGCTGGCTCAGATGGTAAAAAATCTGCCTGCGATGCAGGAGATCCACATTCGATCCCTGTGTTCGGAAGATCCTCTGGCGAAGGGAATGGTAACCCACTCCAGTATTCTTGCCTGGAAAATTTCATGGATAGAGGAGCCTGGCAGGCTTCAGTCCATGCGGTTGCAAAGAGTGGGACATGATTGAGCCACTAACACTTAACACTAAATTTTGTCGTGTCTATTAAATCTTTTGTATTTTTATATCCTGAGAATGTATTCCAATCACTTACTATTTTTTTTTTACTTTTTTCAATAACAAATTAAAAGTTCTGGATAGCTTCATATTACTATTAGAATGAACTGCTCATAAAATGCATTGCCGGGAATTGATTAAATGGTCCAATGATTAAGACTTTCCTTTCCAATGCAGGGCATACCAGTTCCATTCCTGGTCAGGTAGCTAAGATCCCACATGCCTCGCAGCCAAAAAACCAAAACATAAAACAGAAGCAGTATTGTAACAAATTCAATACTTTAAAAATGGTTCACATAAAAAGCCTTTTAAAAATGCATCGCCAAAAATGCCTATATTTAATATACCACTTTTAATTTCTTTAAACCATCCCACTTCTACAAACATTTTCATTTACTTCTAATCCTCTTCAATGTTATTTTTGTACTCAATA
The DNA here is from genome assembly GCA_006410875.1 of Neotragus pygmaeus. NCBI lineage: Eukaryota > Metazoa > Chordata > Mammalia > Artiodactyla > Bovidae > Neotragus > Neotragus pygmaeus. Next base: position 239,090 of record SJYV01054512.1, on the reverse strand, counting down.
CCTCTTAGTAGTGCAGAAGCTTGTAATAAATTGTGTGCCATAGTCTGTCACACCAAAACATTTACTATTGCACTGCATTCTCATCACCTAGCCATATTCCTTGCACCATAATTGGGACTCAAATAACATTTACTAAATGTCCAGCGATATTAGTTCCACTTCTGGGTGGTACCATCAATTTGTCTAAGCCCTGAGACCCAGCAGGCCCCCTTACCAACCCTGACGCTTGAGCAGGCAGAGCTATAGCATCTCCCCAAGGTACCACACCTTCTCAGTTCCTGTAGTAAAGCTTGAATTCCTGACTCCATTTCCAGATGTTTTCTAAACATCTATGCACTTGAATCACTAAGAATCATATTATAAGAGCTAGTCTTTCTTCTCTGTCAACTCGGTTTCCTCTTTATCACCAAATGGTCATCATAAACAGTTATTATATTTATTTAGCTTGTATTTTGTACCAGGCTCTGTGTTAACTAACTTGGATGTGTTATTTCAGTAAGCTTCACATGCTGGGTTTATGGGGCTTCCCTGGTGGCGCTGTTTCCCACTTGCCAGTGCAGGATGCATAATGAAGCTTGGGTTCTATCTCTGGGTCAGGCAGATCTCTGGAGGAGGGCATGGCAACCCACTCCAGTATTCTTGCCTGGAGAATCGCGTGGACAGAGGAGCCTGGCGGGTTATGGTCCATAGGGTCACAAAGAGTTGGACACGACTGAAGCAACTTAGCGTACCTGCACGCACGCACGTGGGCTTATACCTCTGTTAACCCTTTATCATTGAGGAAATGAAAGTGCAGAGAGGTTAAGAAGCTTACCCAGGGAGTGAGAAGCAGAGTTGACCTTTGAACTGAGTCAGTATGACACCAGCACTCGAGGCGCTATGCCAAGGGCAAGGGCTTAAATGGTGAAAAAGAACAGGAGGCCTTTCCTCAGTGAAGTTCGAGTTTTAATGGGGGAGACATAAATGGGCAGTTACAGCCCCACACACGACCAAGGCCCTGTGCTGTGGGAGCACCCATCAGATTCCTACACCACACGAGGGTCAGGGAGGATGAAGTGAAGGTACACCCAGCAAAGAACATGCCTTTTAGAGTGAGAAAACATGTCTTTTGAAAAAGTAATCTTCTTTAGCAGCAACCATTTGATTTAATTTTTGGCTGTGTTGCACAGTATGTGGGGTCTTAGTTCCCTGACCAGGGATTGAACCCACACCCTCTGCATTGGAACTATGGAGTCTTAACCACTAGACCACCAGGGAAGTCCCCATGTGGTTTCGCTTTTAGCTTTATTATATTTCCAATCTTCTTGATAATGGGCTGTGTTAATTAAATCAATGAACAGTGAGTAGCTTTTTTTTTTTTCTACTTCTGCTGGGGATCCTTCTGATTTGATCTCATATCACAGACTCATCTGTGAAATGCAGAGATAAATGCTCAATCACACAATAGTTATGTGTGCACAAATTGGCCAGAAGATTTATGTCCATAGATCTATATCATATCAAACTGGAGGGAAAATACAGAGTGATAAAACAAGCAAACACTAGATTTATTTTTCCTTTTTCACTATGAAATATTCCATACATACAGTAGATGAGGTAAGATACATACGTGAGTGTGTGAAAGTCCCTTAGTTGTGTCCGGCTCTCTGCGACCCCGTGCGCTATACGGTCTGTGGAATTCTGCAGGCCAGAATACTGGAGTGGGTAGCTTTTCCTTTCTCCAGGGAATCTTCCCAATTCAGGGATCGAATCCAGATCTCCTGCATAGCAGGCGGATTCCTCACCTGCTGAGCCACAAGGCAAGCCCATACATGCTGCTGCTGCTGCTACTGCTGCTAAGTCACTTCAGTCGTGTCCGAGTCTGTGCAACCCCGTGGACTGCAGCCTACCAGGCTCCTCTGTCCATGGGATTTTCCATACATAAATTACAGCAAATAATAATAAAACCGACATTAGAACATAACATCTAGCTTAAGAAGTAAAATAATATTAGTACTTCTGACTTCCTCTTGATAGCATTACTCTTTTTTCTTGATGGACTTCCCTGGTGGCTCAGATGGTAAGGCGTCTGCCTATAATGCCAGAGACCTGGGTTCAATCCCTGGGTTGGGAAAATCTCCTGGAGAAGGAAATGGCAACCCACTCCAGTATTCTTGCCTGGAAAAGCCCAGGGACAGAGGAGCCTGGTAGGCTACAGTCCATGGGGTCGCAGAGTCGGACACGACTGAGTGACTTCACTTCACTTTTTCTTGATAGAGGCATCATTATTCTGAATGTGCTGATTTTTTGAAAAATATTTATAAACCAGGTATATGCATTTACAAAGATACCAAACTGGGAATTAGAGTATATTGGCACTTGGGAAACTGAATTATTTTTTAATATTTATTTATTATTAGTTTATTTGGCTGTACTGGGTCTCACTTGCAGCATCCGGGATCTGCTTCCCTGACCAGAGATGTAACTTGGGCTCCCTGCATTGCGAGTGCAGAATCTTAGCCACTGGACCTCCAGGGAAGTCCCCTGGGAAATGGAAATTAGAATCTTCACTGACTCAAAGCATGGTCATAAATAGAGTGTCCTATAAAGTAAAGAGAACTTATTTTAATTTAAATAGCATGAAAACAAAGTGGATTACAAATGGTTAAGAGGAAGTACCATGGAAGTAGTAGAATGCTAGTCTTTAATGAAGTAACCAAGATTCATCACAGGATAACTGTAACTTAAGTACGGTAAAGCATACGTAAGTTAGGAACTGCTAACTTCCATATTACTTCAATTTCTACTTTAAATAGAATTCAGTCATTCCAAAAAATATTTGCCAAGCGCTATTCCAGGTGAATGGAAGAGACAGAGATCTCTGCATTTGGGGAGCTATATTCCAATGAGGAGACACAGATAATCATCAGTAAGCATCATAAATAAGTAAGTAATATTGGTGAGTGAGGAGTCCCACTTAAAAAGGTAAAATTGACTGACGTAAAATTGCAGTGTTACATAAGATCGTCGGGCTTGGCCTCATTGGAAAGGTAAGACCTGAGCCAGGGTTTGAAGGAGCCGACTATCGGAGGGAACAGTGTTCCGAGCAGAGGGAACAGCTAGTGCTGAGGCCATAAGGCACAAGTAAGCCTGGTGCGTTCAAGGAAAAAGGCACCTGTGTGGCCTGGAGGGAAAGAGTAATAGGAGGTGTGGTTGGAGACGTAGGAGGAGGGTGAAGAGATGGCAGATCACATAGGGTCTTGTAACCCATCATGAAAACATTGGCTTTTACACTGAGTTAAACTGAGGGGCCATTGCAGGATTCTGAGAAGAGGAGTAATGTGATCTGACTTACATGTCAAAGGCTCACTGTGATTGCTTGACAAAAAGCTCGATAAAGTCAGAAATCTTTTAAGAAGCTTTGGGAATCAGCATATATTTTAATGGTAGAGCCAATAGGATTTCCTGGCAAAGTGGATGTGGGATTTCAGAGAAAGAGGAACCAAAGATGTCTTGAAAGTTCTTGACCCAGACAATGGCAAGGATGGAACTGGCATCAATCACGTGGGCAGTTTAGAGGGGAAGCTGTGAGAAGTTGAGTTTTGGGGAGGGAGGCTTCAGAGGGAGGGGACATATGTACACATATAGTTGATTCATGTTGTGGTACAGCAGAAACTACAACATTGTAAAGGAATTATACTCCAGTTAAAAGTGAAAAATCTGGAAAAGTTTTGGACATGGATATGAAATGTCAACTGGTAGTAACTATGTGCTTATTACATAAAAGGCTACAGTCATTCAGCCTAAGTAACTTTGGGGGAAGGTACTATCATTAATTCTCATCGTACAGATTAGAAATGACAGTTTAGAGAGTTTTAAGAATTTTACCCAAGATTACATTTTAAGAACTGGGATGCAAAACTAGCTCTTTAGGATCCTAATGCTTTAAACTCTTCTTTTGAAACTTGCTGAAAGAGTTGACCAGCAATCTTTATCATATAAATGAAATAAGAATATAGTAAGCTAATCAGTAATATTTTATGCCCTTGAAACTCAAGACAGTGAGAGTTCTTTTTAATAAATGAGAGAGCGGGAAATGAATATTGAAAAGCACCACCAGTGACATGAATTCACAACCAGTGACATGGGCCTTGTAAAAGGTTTCCGTGATTGTGAGGGTTTTTGGAATTTATTTATTTATTTGACTGTAGTGGGTCTTAGTTGCGGCACGTTGGACCTTCACTGGGGCACGCAGGCGTCTAATTGTGGCTCGTGGGCTTAGTTCCCCTGTGCCACATGGGATCTTAGTTTTCAGACCAGGGATTGAACCTACGTCTCTTGCTCTGAAAGGTGGATTTTTAACCACTGGACCATCAGGGAAGTCCCTTCTAAGAGTATGAGTTTAACATCAGGATTCTGAGGAAGGGAAGACAACAGCCTTTTCCACAAAGGAGGTTTTTGTGCCCCAAGGTTAAGATGCTTATATTTTCAAAATCTAAAACCAGATGGATTTTAAATGGGTGCGCGAGTTAGAGCAGGACTGAGAGTCACTAGCAGCTGTTGAAGAATGGTAGGTAACACTGCTGTGACATTGGAAGTGGCTTCTAGGAAGTAACTGCTGAGATCAAGATAGCTGACATTTCATTTGTTTTGGCTACAGTAGGGGTCAGGGCAGAATAATTATGACATAGCAGCACTTAGTGGAATTCTGATTACTTCATTGTCTGCATCATAGGTCATGTTGTAGACTGTTTTTTCCCCCACAGGCGAAAGTTTGTTTTTCAGTTACGTGCATTATTAGAATTTTGTCTCAAAAAGAAAAGAATGAACAAATCAGTTATGTGACGGAAAAAAATACCACAAAATCTTTTTCGGGCAGTTTATAGAATGATCTCAATTCAGTGAGCTGACTAAATGAATTTGTCTAAGGCTACTGTATTTATGGTATTAACAAACTCTTCTCTGCTGATAACATAAAATTCCCAGTTGGTGGGTCAATGAACTGATGAGGTTTGGGATGTAGCATTAAAAAAATAATTTATTTTATTATTTTTTAAGGGGAATGACTCCTGTCTAGTTAAATTCCTAAATGATATGGCTTAGCAAGTCAAGACTGTTTCTTAGCAAATCCAGACTAGTTGTTGACTGACACGGAGCTTAAATTTCTGCCATTGTATGTGGCAAACAGAAATGAAGTGGTCTGGGCCCGGGATGTGGGTAAGTGCAGTGCGGTGCTGTGAGCAAATGGCTCCCAAGATTGCCGTAGAAGAGAAAAGCTGAAACCCAGGGAGCTCACTGTCCTGACCACCAGAGCAGAAAAGCGCCCCTCATTCGAGATTCAAGAAGGGACCTCTGTGCTTACATTCACACTCAAGTTGAATGACACTCTGCTGAACATCCTGACGCTGGAACTTTTTCTCCAGTCTTATCACATATCTGTTGAGGGCTGATCATGTGCCAGACAGAGCAGAAGGTGTAAAACGAAATAAGATATGGCACCAAAGCTCCAGAAGCTTCTGGTCTAGTGGGATACCCAGGCCTTCCAGTTTGTGAAGAGCATAAGACGGTGATGGGAGTGATTGTAGGGAAGACATAGTACGGGGTGAACCAAAGGCATTTTGAAGGATAAAGATATTTCCAGGAGGCCCAGTGGAAGAAAGCTTCCTCAGGCACTACATGCATGAAGTTGTTCGGCAGAGCTGGAGCATACAGGGAAGTGGGAAAGGAAATGGGGAGATTTGAGTTTAACTCTTAGTACGTAAAACTCAGATTACGTTTACAGTCCCCATAGTCTACCACCTTTGAGTCAAAATGCTTAGCACTTTCAAAAACAGAAAACTCTGGTTCTCTGGAGCCCTGTCCAACATAAGTATAATGCAAGTGACATAGATTATTTTTATTTATTTATTTTGCCACGCCATGCGGCATGAAGGATCTTAGTTCTCTGACCAGGAATTGAACCCATGCCCCCTGCAGTGAAAGGGCGGCATCCTAACCATTGGACTGCCAGGAAAGTCCCCACATAAATAACTTTACATTTTCAAGAAGCAACACTGCTGCTGCTGCTGCTGCTAAGTCGCTTCAGTCGTGTCCGACTCTGTGTGACCCCATAGACGGCAGCCCACCAGGCTCCCCCGTCCCTGGGACTCTCCAGGCAAGAACACTGGAGTGGGTTGCCATTTCCTTCTTCAGAAGCCACACTAGAAACAGTCAAAGAGAAACACGGGGTGTTAATTTAGTAATCTATTTAATTTAGTATGTATGTATCCAAAATGACCATTTGATGAATTAATATTAATTATACTAAATTACCAGAGAAGGCAATGGCAACCCACTCCAGTACTCTTGCCTGGAAAGTCTCATGGATGGAGGAGCCTGGTGGGCTGCAGTCCATGAGGTCACAAAGAGTCTGACACGACTGAGCGACTTCACTTTCACTTTTCACTTTCATGCATTGGAGAAGGAAATGGCAGCCCACTCCAGTGTTTTTGCCTGGAGAATCCCAGGGACGGGGGAGTCTGGTAGGCTGCCAGCTCTGGGGTCGCACAGAGTCGGACACGACTGAAGCGACTTAGCAGCAGCAGCAGCATACTAAATTACAGTAAATGTAAGTCATATTGAAAATTGTGGATGGATTCTTTTTCTTTTTTCATACTAAAGCTTCCAAATCCATCATGTCTTACACTTAGAGTGCATTTCAGTTTGGATGAGCCACAATTCAAGTGCTCAGTGGCCACCTGTGGCTAGTGGCTACTGAACTGTGCAGCTCTAGGTGATTGCACAAATACTGTATCCTAACTGAGTGTTGACTGTTCAGCTGTATGGAGGATACTAGATGCATTATGGAGAAAACTAAGGGGAAAAAAGAAACAAAAAGCATTTTCTATTACTGTGGGATGTGTCCTTGGAACCAGATTTTAACGCATAGCTCAGCCTACACCCAAAATGCTTCATTAGCCCTCTAAGCAACAAAAACAACAACAAATTGCCATTGCTTACTTTTTATTCTTTATCTTCCCTCTGCCCACCCTCCCATCCTCACCCTTATTTTTTTTGGATTCTTCTTAAAAGTAACAGGGACTGAAAAAAGAGTGGAAGTAAAACGTAGAGCAGTAAACCCACATCTGGCAAACATGATTGGTTGCCGTAGACAGTGGTGGTTGTCAACTCTTTTTTTTTTCTCTTTAGCTTTCATCTGGCTAGCTCACAAGCATAACACACCCTCACAACAGCCACTCTCTTTGTGATGGTCTTCAACTCCAAAAATACACCTCCCTTCCAGAGTGGAGAAGGAAATGGCACCCCATTCCAGTAGCCTTGCCTGGAAAATCCCATGGACAGAGGAGCCTGGTAGGCTACCATCCATGGGGTCGCAAAGTGTCGGGCACGACTGAGCGACTTCACTTCACTTCCAGGGTGGAAGGTAGTGATAAGATTTGGATTGTGGAGTTGTAAAAGTGCCATGGGTACAGTTTGAAAAAGCTTTAGGGAGATTCCAATGCAGTTCCTCTATAGTTGAGAATGGTTAAGAATCTCTGTCCTAGGGATTTCCCTGGTGGTCTAGTGAGGAACTAAGAACTCACATGCTATGTGGCATGGCCAAAAAAAAAAAAACCATAACAATCTCTGTCCTAGAAACCCAATTTACGGATGTCCTTTCCGGTAGCTTGGTGTTTTAAAACTGTACCTAGTCTATGGGAAAATGGCAGTTCAGGTACACAAAAATGCAACAGGCAGAAGTAAGCAAGTCCTGCTTAGGACTTGGGAACCTGTATGTAGTGTGTGAGTAAGTGACAGACATTTGTTTCCACTAGTGGTTTTAGATCCCCTGGAGAAGGAAATGGCACCCCACTCCAGTATTCTTGCCTAGAGAAACCCCATGGACAGAGGAGCCTGGAGGGCCACGGTCCATAGGGTCACAAAGAGTTGGACACAACTGAAGTGACTTAGTACACAGTAGTTTTTAGCACATGGTGGTTTTAGAGGGAAATACAGTAACAAAAATAATGATGGTGGTGATAATAATAATGACTTAGTATAGTATATCAGACACTGTACCAAGGACTCAGGTTAAATCACTTAGCCAGGATCACCCAACAGCTGAATACATTTACTGAGTACGTGATGTATGTCACAGGCTTGGATGGAAATACAAGATTTTTGCCTAACCTCAGTGAGGTGTGAAAGACAGTCACGACCTCAGTTGCATTCAAACTGGACAAAGAGATACTGTAACAGCAGCATGAGCAAAATAGCTGCCAAATTCTACCTCTTAATAATCACCGTTGGTCTGTGTCTTCAGAAAGCTGTGTGGCATGATTGTGAACATGAGCTTTCGATCGAGAGCTGGGCACAGTCCAGTCCTCCACTCACACGAGCTTGTGCAAATTATTGTTTCTCCAGCCCTAAGTTTTATAACCTATAATATTAGAATAATGTCACTACATCCTAAGATTGCTTTGAGAATTAAATGAGAGACTATATGTGTCTGATCTATAGTAATTGTCCCATATTTATAACTCCTTCTATTCTTTTTTAAAGATGCTAGTACATATGAACATGAACTGTTATCCGTTGAGTTCCAGTAGTTGAACTGTTATCCAACCATAGCACTGTGCCAGCTACTGGGAGAGTTGAGTCAAAATGCTTACGCACTTGTGAAAACAGAAGACTGTGGTTCTCTGGAGCCCTGTCCAATACAAATATAATACAAATAAAATGCTGCCCCTCTCAGCATAGCTGAAAAGATTTTTTGAAATCTTGGTTGTTGATTCGTACTTTTATTGAAAGGCTAGAATAACATAAGAAGGTGGTATGACTTACTTGGCAGCTGAACAGCCTCTTTCTTGACTATGAGGCTGACAGGTTCTATAGATGGATGTGGTTGGTGATTGACAGAAGGCAGCTTTCCTGTTTGGTTTGGATAAAGATCAGATGTGTAAGTTTCAGCCCTCCTTGGGGCTATTTGCTGAGGCCAGCAATATGCTGGCCTCCACTTATGCTGAAAGTGGAACTCCTAAGAGTTCTTACTGCATTTCACTGAATGTGGGCATTTCTTTTCTCAAACCCCTTCTAATGGATGGAAGGATGGATGAATAGTTGGCTGATTGGACTGGGATCTCATGTCTGTTACAGAGCCCCAAACTTTCTGAGTCCCAAACTACTTTATTTGTTTTTGTTTTCTTGGCTCAGGTCTCACCATAAGAACCTGTGAGCTAGTTCTCCCATAGTGTATAGGGCAAGGGTTCTTGCTGATTTTAGACCCAGGGCAGTTGCAGTTTCTCTTTGTTCCTTGTGACAGAGGAGTCGAATGGCCCATAGCATCAGTCCTTAATTACTCCAGTTTGTCCATGGACTTCCATCTTTGCTGACCCCGAGTTTGGGCATTTTCCTTGGCTCTGTGTTTGACAGCCCTCCTCCAGACCCACATTGGACCACTGCTTCCCTTGCTCTCATGGTTCTCTGTACAATCCCTTCTCCTTAACATCTTCCAGAAATTCCTCAAGGTTTTTCATCTAGCAGCGGCATCTTTCCTTGCTTTGCAGACTGCTCTGAAGTCATTTCACTTGAATCGTAGGAAAGGATGTGTATTCACTGCCCACTAACCAGAAGTTATCAGTGCGTTTATTTTTTTAGAATAATTTTATTTATTTGTTTGGTTTTGGCTGTGCTGGGTCGTCGTTGCTGTGTGGGCTTTTTCTCTAGTTGCAGAGAGCGGGGGCCACTCTCTAGTTGCAGGGGGCGGGTTTCTCACCGCAGTGGCTTCCCTTGCTGTGGATCATGGGCTCACCATGCTTCAGTAGTTCTAGAGCTACTGGGCTCTAGAGCACCGCCTCAGTAGTTGTAGTGCACAGACTTAGTTGTGGGATCTTCTCGGATCGGGGGAAGAAACTGTGTCTCCTGCATTGGCAGGCGTATTCTTCGCTACTGAGCCACCAGGGAAGCCCCTATCAGAGTATTTATGTGATTTGAATTATGTAGATCATGAAACAATTACCACAATAAGTTTGGTGAATATCCATCATCTCATATATATATATAATCTAAGTAATAAATTTTTTTTCCTTGTGATGAGAGCTCTTAGGACTTACTCTCTTAACATCCTTCATATATAATATACAGTGTTAATTATATGCATCGTAATGTACACTACATCTGTAATGCTTGTTTATCCATAAGCAGAAGTTCGTACCTTTTGATCACCTTCTTCCAATCCCCACCCCACCCCCCAGTAACCACAAATCTAATATCTTTCAATGAATTTCTTTGTTTTTGAAGTATAGTTGGCCTACAACCACTGTGTTAGTTCTTGATGCACAACATAGTGATTTGATCTTTCTATTCATTACAAAATGACCACCACAGTTTTTGCCGTTTTCTCATTATTATTTTTGGATAAATACTGACATTTGGCTTTTTTTTAACGCACTGAATATTGACATAAATAATTGTTTACCGTGTGTTCCTTTGCATGACACTTTTCTGCTCACAGCCCGCATTTCTTCACTTGCAGATGGGACTGACATATTTTGCAGAGTAGGTGCAACGAGGCAGAGTCTAGGATGAGGGCATAGTACCATGCTGGAGTTGTAGAAGGTGCCCTGGAGTGGTAGCTGCACTGATCGTTTGCTCCACTACCAACAGATGTGTAACAGACCACCCCAGACTCAGTGCCGTGCAACAGTTTTATTGTGATCACGGATTGTGTGGGTCAGGACTCGCCACCACAGGGCTAGCTGGCCTCAGCTCTGCGAGATGTTCGTGACCTCAGCTGGGGATACTTGAACAGCTGGAGGTGGTGCAAACTGCTGGAGACTGGGCTTACCTGGAGGATTTTTCGCTCACCAGCCTGGTCCCCGAGCAGGGCCGGGACTGGCAGCCAGAGGGTCTCCTGTAGCCCCCCCAGGTGGCTCTGGCTTCTCATGGGGCGGCAGCTGGGCCTGCACAGAGAGTGCATGGAGGGAGTTCTAAGCAACCTTGTGGATGGCCTCTCCTGGCCTGCCCTGCACACAGAGCGTCACTTCCTTAATACTGCGTCCGTCATAGCAGTCAGAGACTGCTCAGAGTCAAGGGGAGAGGACGGAGACCCCACATCAAAGAACGGGATGCCTTATTTAAAACTATCATCGTCATTACCGTCTTTACACTGTGAATCTGCTTCTTCCGTATGAATAAGGAAAGGAAGTGGTTCCAAGTCCCATAGCAATTGAGAGAACATTTTCCTCAAGAGGTTACACGTTGCCCAGGAAAGGAACATTAGTGATAAAAATAAGCTGGATTTTCCAGGATCTAACCAGGTTATATCCAATATGTAACCTGGTTCTTTTTCGTTCCATACTGGGTTTTTTGTTTTTTTTTTAATCTTTTTTTTAGCCCTGCCACAAAGCCTGTGAGAACTTAGTTCTCCAACCAGGGACCGCACCTGGGCCCTTGGGCAGTGATAGCGCAGTCTTAACCGTCTAAACCGCTTGACCGCCAGGGAATTCCGTCATTCCGTACCTTGAAATAGTAAATAGACAGTTTTTTATGCATTTTCAACACAGAAATAATACAGGGCATGACATATGGCGAGTGCCTTCTTTCCTTGCATTTAACGTAAAGCTCAAGCCATTTTTGTCTTGGCTAAAACTTTTGATTCTCATAATCTTCATACACCCTGTACTTGCCTATAACATTTTTTATTTGTTTTTAATTGTAGATAATTACGATATTGTGTTGGTTTCTGCCATACATCAACATGAATCAGCCATTGGTATATACATGTCCTCTCCCTCTTGAACCTCCCTCCCACCTCCCACACTTAAAAAATTTTTTTTCCATCTATTTGTAAACCGGTGGTTCTCAAACTTTAACGTGCAAACAAATCACGTGGGAGGCCTTTTAAAATACAGATTGTTAGTCCTCACCCCCAGAGTTTCTGATTCAATAATTTTGGAGTGGGGCTGAAGAATTTGCATTTCCAAGTATCTGGATGATGCTGTGGCTATTGGTCTGAGACTCACGCTTTGAGAACCACTGTTGCAAAAAAAGGGGCTTCCCTGATGACTCAGCCATAAAGAATCCACCTGCAGTGAAGGAGACTTGGGTTTGATCCCTGATTCAGGAAGATCCCCTGGAGGAGGAAATGGCAACGGACTCCAGTATTCTTGCCTGAAATATCCCATGGACAGAGGAGCTTGGAGGGCTACAGTCTGCAGGGTCGCAAAGAGTCAGACACGACTGAGAGACTAAGAGGGCAGCAGGCAGGCTGCAAAGAAAGTGCAGATCCAAATCCAAAAAGATGAGCTTGGACCTCACTAGATTTCCCAACTCTGTCAACCCACCATGTGCTTCCAGAGTCTGGCATTCTTCTCATAGGGTATATGAACTGACTCAACTAGGGCAATGGTGACGCGATCACTCTTACCACTTTCTGAGCATCTCACATATATGAGGCATTTGGTGTTATCTTATTTAATCTTGACAAAAATTCAGTGAAATATCCTCGTTTAATAGATTGAGAAACCAACACTGTTAATAACAGGCCAAGTTTCTCAACATTTTACCACAATGAGGGCAGGGCTGAACCCCAGGTCTTCCAGAATCCAAAGTGCTGGCCCATGCTCTTAGCTGCTGTGCATCCCACCATCGTCTCAGGCTGTAGAGAACAACTTCTCACCCCTAGAGGGTGAGTGATCTCTCTTCTCTGATCCCTTATTATTTTATATCTTTCATATTATTCTTTGTGTGTGCTCAGTCACTCAGTTGCGTTTGACTGCACCTCTGTGGACTGTAGCCCTCCAGGCTCCTCTGTCCACAGGATTCTCGAGGCAAGAATACTGGAGCGGGTTGCCGTCTTGTACTTCAGGGGATCTTCCCTACCCAGGGATCGAACCTGCATCTCCTGTGGCTCTTCCATTGCAGGTGAATTCTTTACTCCTGAGGGAGAGCCCTTAAATTATTGTTACATGGTGTTAAATTATTTTCTCCTCTGCCATCCTGTTTAGACTTTGAACTTTATTCATCCATTCACCAAATATTCAACATATGGATTCTGGCATTACCATAAAGTCTGGCAGAGAGCTTGCATCCCATTATTGCTTCTTGAGATAATGAATGAATTAAGAAGTAGAGAATCATGGTCTAAAACTATGACCTATTGCTGTGTAGTTAAATGAGTTCATGTGAAAATAAACAAGTGGTTTCTAGGTCTATTTGTCTTTGTATCACCCATTTTTCTAGGTCATCCCAACCTAAGAGAGTAAGAAATATGATTATTATAACAGCAACTACTTAATGGCCCCATAAAGCAGACCTGTGTTCTTGGTTTCCTTTAGGGGAACAAAAGATAGTCTGTTTACTTTTTGTTTTTTGCCTGTTTTGTATATCATGGTGTGTATATGTTAATCCCAAACTTCCAATTTATATCTCTCCTAGTCCCTGCCCTGCTATCCGCTTTGCTAACCAAAAGTTTGTTTTCTATGTCTGTAAGTCTGTTTCTGTTTTATAAGTAAGTCCATTTGTGTCCTTTTTTTAGATTCCACAAGTAAGTGCTATTATATGATATTTGTCTTCGTCTGACTTAATTCGCTTAATATGATCATCTCTGCTGCTGCTGCTAAGTCGCTTCAGTCGTGTCCAAGTCTGTGCAACCCCAGAGACGACAGCCCACCAGGCTCCCCCGTCCCTGGGACTCTCCAGGCAAGAACACTGGAGCAGGTCGCCATGCTGCAAATGGCATTATTCCATTCTTTTTTGGCTGAGTAATATTCCATCATGTGTATGTGTATATATAGATACCTACATAAATACATACATACATGCCACATCTTTTTTATCCATTCATCTGTCAATAGACCTTTAGGTTGCTTCCGTATCTTGGCTATTGTAAATAGTGCAGCTATTAACGTTGGGGTGTGCTTGTGTATTTTTAAATTATAATTCTCTCTGGATATATGCCTGGGAGTGGGATTGCAGGATCATACAGTAACTCTAGGTTTATTTTTTTAAGGAGCCTTCATACTGATATCTGTGGGCTTCCCAGGTGGTGTTAGTGGTAAAGAACTCAGCTGCCAATGCAGGAGATGCAGAGGACGTGTGTTCAATCCCTGGGTTGGGAAGAGCCCCTGGAGGGGACATGGCAACCCTCTCCAGCATTCTTGCCTGGAGAATCCCCAAAGCCTGGTGGGCTACAGTGCATAGGGTTGCATAGAGGCAGACACTACTGAAGCGACTTAGGATGCATGCACATACTGATAACCATAGAGGCTGCACGAACTTATATTCCCACCAACAGTGAAGGAGTGTTCCTTTTTCTCCATACCCTCTATAGTATTTATTATTCGTGGACTTTTTAATGATGGCCATCCTGACTGTTTGGATTTATAGTTTTGATTTTCATTTCCCTGGTGACTCAGATAGTAAAGAATCTGCTTGCAGTGCAGGAGACCTGGGCTCGATCCCTGGGGTGGGAAGATCCCCTGGAGAAAGGAATGGCTACCCACTTCAGTATTCTTGCCTGGAGAATTACATGGACAGAGGAGCTTGGCAGGCTACAGTCTATGGGACTGCAAAGCATTGGACGCAACTGAGCGACTAACGGTTTCTCTTTCACTTTTTGTCTAATAGTTAGCGATATTGAGCATCTTTTCACATGCCTGTTGGCCATCTTTGTGTCTTCTTTGGAGAAATGTCTATTTAGGTCCTACTGTATAGCACAAGGAACTATACTCAAGACTCTGTAATAACCTATATGGGAAAGAATCTGAAAAATAATTTGTATATACATAACTGAACCAGTTTGCTGTACACTTAAGACTCACACAACATTGTAAATGAACAATACTCCAACTTAAAAAAAAATCTTTAAAGAGGCTGTTGTAAAAAAAAAAAAAGATATGTGTATATTTTAAAACATTCTCCCTTTTCTTTCCATTCATGACTTTCCCACCCCTGCCAGTTACAACCAAGAATGCCTGTGGAGCCAGTTGGTTTTCCTGGTGGGGAAAGGATGGGCTGAGCATTAGACTCCTGGTCAGGACACTGTTGGCTGGAACAGTGTGACGTGCACTGCTCACCGTCACTCTTCTCTCCACGACCATGATCAGAATACTGATTAGCCCGTATCCTTGAGCACTGGAGCATCCAATATAATTTGGTGGAGATCTTGAGGGGGCTTGCTTTTCTTTGAGGAGGTGACATTTAAGCTGAGTCTCAAGCACCAAAGCTACTGCATTCACCTAAAATCTCTCTCCTCAAACCCTAAGCTGCTAATAAGACTCTAAATAATGGATCTAAGGCAGTGATTCAAAGTGGCACTTACTTTAAGTAATTAGTGATTCTGTACTATTGCAGCTAACTAATTTTCTGATCTAGGATAAGTTGCTTAAACTTTGTAAAATAGGAAAAATAATGCCAGCTTCTAAAGGATTATTATAGGAATGTCTTCCGCCTTCCAGGCCTTTCAGAGGCTAAAGAAGGCTTCAGTTCCAGTTGCTTATGATATTGGCGCTACAGTTACTGAGTGCACAGAGCTCAGCCAGGCCTGTTGTACAGACTGTACCTGCATTCATTTATAGACTCTCACCTGGACCCCACAAGGTAGCTAGTTATCACACTTTTCGAAGATGAGAAAACTAAAGTGCCGAGAAGTTTAAGTAACTTGTCCAAGGTTACCTAGCCAATAAGTGACAGTGCTGGGTTTTGTCTCTGAGTTCTAGACTCTGCTCCGTTCCTGGGGAACGTCCCTGGGTCTTGTCTGCCCCAGCTGGCTCAGTGGTCCTCCAGCCTCAGCCATGGGTGGGCCCACATGTCTAAAGGCAAATGTGAGCAAAATAGGAGCGCCCCCCTCCACACACACACACCGCACCCCAACTACTTATGGAAGATGATTTGGGAGAAAAATATCGTTAATAGGTGTTTTTTGCTTTTTTTTTTTTTAAGGGATGAATCATCGTGAATGTGTGGGAGTAAAAATTCAGTTCCTATCTTGAGAATAGTTCTAAATTCAGTTCTAACTTCAAAATAGAGTAGAAAACATTGTCAGTGCATCTTTGAGGAAAAAGAAAGAAAATTTACTGATTTTAAAATTTACCAAAAAGTTACTCATTTACTAAAATTTTAGTAAAATACATTAGAATTTACTAAAAAGTTTTAGTAAAATTTATAGAAGAATAATTAGAACTCTTAAATAATGAAAACTCTTAAATGCACCTCAGATTTTTCTGATATCTTTTCCATGGCACATGGTATATCATGTTTTGGACACACGCGCTCACAGAAATGGCCATAAATGCTTGAAAATAGAAAGAAGGCCAGCATGGTGGGGACACACGCTGCTTGATCTCATTAATGCAGAGTTCACCACCCTTGACTGTTATTTTTAACCAACAGCCCCAGTCCTTTGGGGGTTTTGGTGCCAGGTGCAGAATACTGACCAAGACCCAAAACCAGAGATTTTCTCACCCCACAGAAAGGCAACAAGGATTAATTGATATTTCCAGTTTTATCCTTAAGCCTTGCTGCGTATAATTTTTCAGCAAAGGAAAACATCTGGCTCGTGACATTATTTCTTGAAAAGAAGGACAAATAATCCATTTCCAGCAATAGAGAAGTGGTTAAATGATGGCACAGCGCATCTGTTGGGGACTTCCTTGGCGGTCCGGTGGTTAAGACTTCATACTTCCGCTGCAGGGGCTGTGGGTTCGAGCCCTGGTTGGGGAACTAAGATCCCACATGCTGTGTGGTGCAGCCGAAAGAGAAAAATAAGTAGATAAAAATAAAATTTCAGTTTAAAAGAAAGATGTTTGGAACCATGAAATTG
Organism: Neotragus pygmaeus; assembly: GCA_006410875.1. Classification (NCBI taxonomy): domain Eukaryota; kingdom Metazoa; phylum Chordata; class Mammalia; order Artiodactyla; family Bovidae; genus Neotragus; species Neotragus pygmaeus. Next base: position 222,310 of record SJYV01054512.1, on the reverse strand, counting down.
GAAGAACTGTGAGTGACAGACAGGAATGCATGTTATAACTGCTACCAACCGAATGGACTCACCTTCTCAGATAGGTTGTCTTGTCTTATCTCTCTTCCTCACTCCCTTCTGAAGGGGCTCCATTTGGTTTCCACCCTCAACGCTTCTCCAGAGATAACCAGTGACTTTTATGTGGTTAAAGCCAAAGGCCATTTGTTCACTTATCTTGAGGACATTCAACATCGTTTCATTGATCAATTCCTTAACAGTTTCTTTTTGGAGGTGGAAGACCCTGCATCGAATGTTCAGGGACATTTTAGGACATAACAGCATACAGTTGCTTGTAGAATTTCATATTGTTTCTTCTTGATATTATAAATAAAATGTGAGCCTTTACCTCTTCACAATGAGAATCTTAAGATTCTAAGACAGGGTGAGCATGCCAGACACTTAGCCAAGCCTGTTCCTTTCAACCTTTGGAGTTCACAGTGTAATTTTTAGGCTCATCTAAAAGAGTCAGTCCATCCTAAAGGAAATCAGTCCTGAATATTCATTGGAAGGACTGATGCTGAAGCTGAAATGCCAATACTTTGGCCACGTGATGTGAAGAACTGACTCATGTGGAAAGACCTTGATGCTGGGAAAGATTGAAGGCAGGAGGAGGAGAGGATGACAGAGGATGAGATGATTGGATGGCATCACTGACTCAACGGACATGAGTTTGAGTAAACTCTGGGAGTTGGTGATGGACAGGGAGGCCTGGTGTGCTGCAGTCCATGGGGTCGCAAAGAGTCAGACAGAACTGAGCGACCGAATTGAAAAAAGTCATGAATTTTAAAAATATTTCTTATTTGCTTAAATACAAAGATTTATTTTTCTTTATTGTCTTAAATATTTTTGGAAGTGAAACAACTTTTGAATTCCAAGTGTTTATTAGGTAGGCCTTTGGTACCTAAATGATAAGTCGTCATGATACATAAATCTGTGAAATCCATATCTTTTGAGTTTGAAAATTACAGTCTGAGCACTCTAGTAATTTCTGCTGCCATGAATTGCATGTCCTGGTCTGTGAATGTCAGTCTTCACCAGACCTTAACTTTACATTTCAGTGCTGCATCACTGTGAATTTTTTTAAACCTTTTTATTTATTTTTAATTATATTTTTATTTATTTATTTTTTGGTTGTGTGGCATGCAGGATCTTAGTTTCCCAACCAGAGATTGAACCCAGTGCAATGGAAGTATGGATTCTTTTTTTTTTAATTGGAAACGGAATAATCAAACAAAATCTCATTTATTTCAATAGCTCCAAGTGCAAATACAGCAAGCCAGTACACAGTTTCAGGACACTGCTTTAAATACAAAGAAAACTTGATATACAAAAGTGAAAGGGAAAATAGCAGAAATAAAGCTCAGTTTTTTTAAAAAGTTCAAGTAACCTGAAAACCTTTAGACTAAAATAGTCTTACATCAATTCATAAATGCCTTAATTTATAGATAACAGTGGTACATTGTAATCAAAAAGGACTTCCCAAAGAGTCACTTCAAACTGGTCAACTCCAAGTAAGAAGAAATTCCTGGCACTGGCTATCCTGGATTTGGCACTCACTCATAGTGTACAGACTGGTATAGTTCAATACATGGCATTTGGTTTTTATACAAATTCCAACAAGATATTTAAAGTTCAGTAGGAGGCCAACACCTCTACCAAGAGTTCCTGAAATGGCCACTATATATTTAAAAGGTTTAAAGACCAATTTTGGCTTCAGGCCTATGGTACAATGTTGGGGGAAAGACTTCAATTAATACTCCTTCCATTACTTAAATCCATTTTGTAAGATTAGCAAAATGGCCCTTAAAACTTCCTCAGGAAAACTGTATTTAAATATATGAAAGTTCCCACTAGGAAATTAATTAAAAGTTGTTGATATTCTTTTTAATCACTTAGTGGCCAAGTCATATGTATATTTCTGCTCCCCAGAAGCAATGTTAGCTACTAGCTTCAATTCAAGAAATGCATATTTTCCAGAAGATTTATATGAGATGCTTATTCAGTCTTTTTCTCAACTTGCTTCATCTTTTCATTGTAGGCATTACATTGAGAGTCTGTTCCAAAAATTCTGTCTCACCATGTAAATGTTGAAGCATAGTTTCCAATGAAGTTCATGTGGTGCAAATTGTGATGCCAAGAACCAGCATAGAAAGGAATGAGATTTAAAGGGCTGAGAGGAATGTCATAACCACTATGGACATCAATAGTCTCTATCAAACGAACAGTCACCCAGGCCCAAAGAAGAGTAACATGATCACATAAAAGCATGATTCCAGTGAAAAATCCAGTTCCAAGAATTATGGTTTCCAGAGGATGTGCATATTCAGCTTCCATTCCAAATGGAGCCTGAAACTCAATGATGAATTTTATGAATATATTTATATATTATTTTGTGATGTAAAAGCCTATGCAAGAAATAGTGCCAAGTATCCTCAATCACTGCACAGCCAAAACATCTTGCCAAAAGCATGTACCATCCTGGCATTGTTTCCCAATCGTAGGGAATACTGAAATACTCTGTAAAATAATAAGTTCCACAAATCAACAGAAGCTGGATACAAAAGTGATTAAAGAGAAGCACTTTAAAACATTTCCATTGGTTTTCCCATGTTTCTGGTTTATTCTTTTGAATTTTGTACTTCTTCATGTAAGGTATAAATTGAAACAAAGATCCAGGTAAACAGAACAAGAAATAAAGGACCTCATGAACTATGAGAGATCCCCACGTTGCAATCTGGAACTTTGTATAATTATTCAACATATAGTTCCAAGCATTTAAAAATGGTTCCTGCAGAGGATTCTCAGGCAAAAGTGAATCTACATATTTCACAGCCAAGGATGCTGAACTGAAGACGCTGATACTTTCATTTGTTGCCATTTTTCCAATCTTTGCAGACAGCCTTATTATTCTTGTGTGCCACCCAGTCTGCAGCCACCACCTCCAGAGCTGTGCTAGGTGCTGCCACTCGATTTTTTTTTTAATTTATTTTTTATTTGGAGGAAAATTGCTTTACAATGTTGTGTTGGTTTCTGCCCTACGACAGTGCAAATCAGCCTTCCTTCCCTCCCTCATCCCACCCTTCTGGGCCATCACAGAGCGCCAAGCTGAGCTCGCTGAGTTGTATAACACCTTCTCGCCAGCTGTCGATTTCCCGCGTGGTGGGGTACCTGTGTCGATGGTGCTTTCTCTGTCGCACTTTTTCCTTCCCCCACTGTGTCCACAAGTCTCTTCTCTGTATCTGCATCTGCATCCCTTCCCTGCAAATAGGTTCATTAATACTATTTTTCTAGATTCCATATATATGCATTAATATACGATGTTGGTTTTCCAACGTCTTTCTGACTTAACTTCACTCTGTATAACAGGTTCTAGCTTCATCCACCTCACTAGAACAGACTCAAATTGCTACAATCATCAAGACAGAATGATACTGGCACAAAAACAGAAATAAAGACCAGTGGAACAAGATAGAAAGCCCAGACATAAACCCACACACACATGGGCGTCTTATCTTTGACAAAGGAGACAAGAATATACAGCGAAGAAAAGAGCAGCCTCTTCAATAAGTTGTGCTGGGAAAACTGGACAGCTACATGTAAAAAAATGAAACTAGAACACTTCCTAACACCATACACAAAAATAAACTCAAAATGGAAGTGTGGATTCTTAAGCACTGGACCATCAGGGGAATCCCTGATAACTTTTTAAATGAAGTGTGTCTTCTACTACCGATGCAGATAACAAATAAAATGACGATAAGATAAAAAGACACCTTATCTGTTCCACTCAGTTGACGTGTGTGGTTAAGGAATACTATGCCATAGCTGATTCCTACTGGTGGCAGGCAGATTTCATATTCGACGGTAGGAATCATGGCTTCAGAAGTATTTGAATGTCAAAATATGTTTTTGAGTTGAGGAAATAAGTTGCCTTTAGTTTTTCTTTTGGTTTCAGTGATTTTTTTTTTTTATGGTGTACAGTAACCTGTGGGTCTATTTTGCGGTAAGAAACGACTCACAAAGCTGGCCAACAGTCTCAGAGTGTTGTGGCAGGTTCAGCCCCGAGGAGCTGTTTCCTGCTTTCTAAGCAAAGCCTGGAACATGTGCTCTGCTGGGGACTGTTGCACGCATCTCAGGGGACATGTCTGGTCCTTTTTACTCCAGTGGTGGCCTAGGTCATGACTCTTCATTCTTAGGAATCTTTAGGAGATATCCCCTCTGCCCTCCTGCAAATTAAAAAGCCACCTGACACTACTATGCTCATGCTTGGATATTTAAGAATTTCAGCAATCGCTCAGGGAAATCCTCCTTGCACGAGAACACATTGGTCTTCACTGCCAAAGCAAAAATGAGAAATTGAAGCCAAAGTGTTTTGAGCTCTTTCTCTTCATCCTTTTCCACTTTCAACTAGGAGTTGGAAGAAGGGAATATTACTGTTTTAAAATCATGCATCAAAATCTTGTGATTACCAGATAATTTCTGTTTCCACCTGTTTGTTGCACACAGCGTTAAGTCCCAGGCGGCCCCTCCCTTTCTACTTATCCTAAGGGGTGGATATCAGGACCATGGCCAGATAGGGACCCTAGCTTAGCATAGCTGAGCAGGGAGATGCTATGGCAGCACCCACAGTCATGTCTATGAAGACAAAACCCCATTCTGGAGTCTTTAGAAGCTCTGATGCGAAATAGCCTTCCTCTGAGCTGAGATGTTACTGCGTGAAACCCTGTTTCACTTTGGCTTCCTGTACCGCGTGTGCCTTTTTCTCTTGCATTTTCTTGGTGCCTGTGACCACGTGTCATCTCTAGGCAGATGTGCTGCGAGTGTCCAGGTGTACTTTGCACCTACGTTTTTCTTTCACTACAGCTCCCATGCTGTGACTTTTTGACCATGTGGCTTATTTTCTGCGTAAGGCAGGAGCAAGCAGTACGATGGAAGAGACAAGACTTGAGTTTGAGTCCTGTCCTGTGTGATCTCCGGCCTGTCACTCAAACTCCTAACCAAAAGCTCTTCATCTATGAAGATGGGAGTAAGTAGGGTTACCCATTCCCACAGGGTTTTATGAGAATTAGATGAGATAACAAATCAGCTCTGCTCAGGATAGATTTTTTTTTTTCTTTTGTATTGTCTTTGCCAGCATCTCACATTACATTCTCTCCCTGTTCCTCTTTCTTTCTTTCTTTCTTTTTGCTTTGCTTTTTTTTTTAAAGGAGTACCATTTTGTTTATTTATTTTGTTTATTTTTGTATTGCTCGGGTCTTTGTTTCTGCGCACGGGCTTTCTCTCGTTGCAGGGAGCTGGGGCTGCCTTTCACTGCAGTGGTGTCTCTTGTGCAGCACAGGCTGTAGGCACACGGCCTTTAATAGTCGCAGTACTTGGGCTCAGTCGTTGTGGCACATGGGCTTTAGTTGCTCCGAGGCATGTGGAACCTTCCCAGGTCAGGTAGCGAACTTGTGTCCCCTGCCTTGGCAGGCGGATTCTTCTCCTCTGTACCACCAGAGAGGTCCCTGCTTTGCTTTTTTAAATTCAGATCCACTGGACTTAAAAGAGGTTGGTTCTTTCCCCCCCTCCTCAACTTTTTCTATTGAAAAGTGTCAGTACTTCAGCAACAACAAAAATGTAAGAATAGTGAACAGACAGCCGTATTCCCATCACCTAGATTCACTCATTGTTTACATTTTACAGTGTGTGCTTTATGTTTTTCACCATTTATCTCTTAAGAGCAAAGACCTTCTCAAACACAAACCACAGTTATCACACCCAGGAAATTTAATTGATTTAATCATTTTATGATACACAGTTCATATTCACATTTTCCAAATTATCCCAATAACATCTCCCCTCCCCGCCCCAAAGAGTCTAGACAAGTCATTTTGTTTGTTCTGCAGAAAGTCCCTCAATGGAGATTTGTTGGATTGACCCCTCCAGACTAGACTCCAGCAAAACACTCTGGTGCGTTAGTGTAGAGGTGATGCCACATTCGAGGGGGCGTTACCACAGGGGCAGTGATGTCAGGCTGTCCCATCAGTGATGATCCTAAGTCCTTGATTATTTGGTTAAAAGTGTATCCACCAGATTTTTCCATTTAAAGGTATTCCCTTTGAAAGCATTAAAGAATACTCTTTTGTCACTTACTATTTCTAAGTTCTGTTGGACGTTTTGGGCTCTTATTCACGCATCTCACCTCTCGCTTACCTGGAGCTTGACTTAGCATTGCATCATCTTTTTTCTTTCCTTTCCTTCTCTTTTTTTCTCTCTTTTCTTCACTGTACCTCAAGGCTTATGGGATCTTAGTTCCCCAGACCTGGTCCATTGGCAATGAAAGTTCAGAGTCCTAATCACTGGACCCCCCAGGGAATTCCCTCCTGTTCATTCTTACCACCCACTATGGTGGCTGTAGAAACGTTTCCCCTCTCTTTTCTTTTTTAAAAATATTTTTGGCCACACTGTGTGGCACTCAGGAGGTTAGTTCCTTGACTAGGGATTGAACCTCACTCCCGGCAGTAGAAGCACAGAGTCTTAATAACTGGACCATCAGGTAAGTCCCCATTTTCCTTTTCTTATCTGTCTCCCCCCTCATCGTTTCTCTTCCACTGCTTCCCCTTGAAGCCATCAGCCATTCAGGGAAGACTTTTGCAGGTCTTCTGTGACCAAGGCAGGCACTATGTTTGGCGCTAGGAATGCAGAAGTAATCCTTGCCCTCATGAAACTTAAATGAATGTATTGCATTTTACATTTTGTATTCATTCATTCATGTGACAAGTATTCACTCAGTATCTATCGTGTTTCTGCATTGCTCAGCTTCCTGGAAACCCAAGAAACAAAAACAGTCAAATCCCTGCCCTCACAGAGCTTACATTCTAGTTAATAAGTGGAAGTGAAGTGAAGTGAAGTGAAGTTGCTCAGTCTGTGTCCGACTCTTTGCGACCCCATGTAGCCTATCAGGCTCCTCTGTCCATAGGATTTTCCAGGCAAGAACACTGGAGTGGGTTGCCATTTCCTTCTCCAGGGATCTTCCCCACCCAGGGATCGAACCCGGCTCTCCTGCACTGTAGGCAGGCTCTTTTACCGTCTGAACCACCAGGGAAGCTAAAGAGAATGTAAACAGGGAGAAGTAGGCTTGTGGTGAAGAGCTGGTTTTGAAAGAGGTCAGGGAACACTGAGGGAACATTTAAGCAACCACCCANGCTCTCCTGCACTGTAGGCAGGCTCTTTTACCGTCTGAACCACCAGGGAAGCTAAAGAGAATGTAAACAGGGAGAAGTAGGCTTGTGGTGAAGAGCTGGTTTTGAAAGAGGTCAGGGAACACTGAGGGAACATTTAAGCAACCACCCAAAGGCTGTGGGGAGCAAGCCATCTAGGTCAGCAGGAAACAGATGTTCAGAGAAAGAGCAAAACATGTGCAGATGCCTGCTGGCAGAGTCCTCAGAGCAGCTGGGGGCTCCCGGGAGCAGAATAAAAGAAGATAGAATCAGACTTGAGGGATGGGGTGGGGCTAAGTAGTAGTTGCATATGTGAAAGAGAGAAGTTTGGGCTGGAGATGCACACTGGGATTCGGCAGCTTGTATGCAGTGTTTAAAGCCACAAGACAGCGTGAGATCAGCCCTGAGTGAGTGTAGGCAGAGGCCAGAGGGAAGACCAGGAGATCTGGGAAATGAGGAGGGGCTATGGGAGAGGCTGAAAGGAGAAGCCAGTGAGGTTCCTGAATCTTACACGTTTTGAGGACATTCCCTTTAAAAAAAAAAAATAGAGTACAAAATTATGAATAAAATTTAAAATAGAAAGTAAATATTTAGAGTGAGAAATGAATCACAACAAATGGCTAATTTTTTAAGGTAGTTAACCACAAATCTGGAAAAAAAAATGATACAAATGAACTTACTTACAAAACAGAAATAGACTCACAGACGTAGGAAACAAACCTAGGGTGGAATCTAGAAAAATGGTACAGGGGAGGAATACAGACACAGATGTAGGGAATGGACATGTGGTCACAGGGCAGAAAAGGGAGGGTGGGAGGAATTGGGAGATTAGGGTTGACTTTTATACACTGCCACGTGTAAAACAGGGGCTTCCCAGGTGGCTTGGCAGTAAAGAATCCTGCCAAGCAGGAGATGCAGGAGACTCAGGTTCGATCCCTGGGTCGGGAAGATCATCTGAAGGAGGAAGTGGCACCCCACTCCAATATTCTTGCCTNCGTGGAAAATCCCATGGACGGAGGAGCCTGGTGGGCTGCAGTCCATGGGGTCGCTAAGGAGCGACTTCACTTTGACTTTTTTCACTTTCATGCACTGGAGAAGGAAATGGCAACCCACTCCAGTGTTCTTGCCTGGAGAATCCCAGGGACAGCGGAGCTTGGTGGGCTGACGTCTGTGGGGTCGCACAGAGTCACACACGACGAAGCGACTTAGCAGCAGCAGCAGCAGCTTTCATAAGAGCTTTGAGGGACAAACTAAGTGAAATTTGGACCACAGCACTAATCTCTCAACTTGCTCCTCCCTCCCCTCTTCCTGCCTTTTCTTGGAGCTCTAGCACCACCACCAACCAAGCCTGAAGACAATAAAGACATAAGTAAAGCTACCAAAAAAGGGCCTGAAGTGCCCATCACCTTGAAGTGCCCAACCATCATAGAGCTTACTGCTATCTCTCCCAGGCTCACAGAGAATGAATCAATACCACAGCAATGGTTCATCTTTGCAAAAGAGGTCATGAATACAACCAGAGACCCAGCTCTGTACTAATCAAGCATGTACTTGACCCCCTTACCATCTCACAGGCGCTCTGCCATGCTGTTGCCATCCTCTTTAACATTGTGAGAACACACACACACAGTGACCAGTTCTCCAGAAAACAGAAGGCTGCTTCTCCACTGTTAGAGCATGCTTGTTAGCAGGGTAGGATCATTCCAGGTCAAGCACCGTCCTTTAAAAGCTGTCTGTAAGCCATGTGGAGCCTGCCTAAAGTGCTGGGAAACAGAAGCTCTGTCTATTCCAAACTCCGNATATATATATATATATATATATATATACATATGGCTGATTCATTTCATTTTAAAGCACTTATACTCCAATTAAAAAATTTTTAATTAAATATATAAAAATTAAAAAAAATAAAGAAACCATGGTTACCAAAGGGAAAAGGGGAAGGGGAGGATGAATCAGAAATTTGGGATTAACAGATACACACTACTATATATAAAACAGATAAACAGCAAGGACCTACCATATAGCACAGGGAACAGTATTAAATACCTTAACCTATAATGGAAAATAACCTGAAAAATAATACATATATGTGTGCATTATATGTAATATGTGTATATACTATACATATATATATATAAGCTGAATCACTGTGTTTTACACCTGAAATATTACAGTAAATCAACTGTATTTCAATTTTAAAAGAACGTGTGTGTGTGTTAGTTGCTCAGTCATGTCTGACTCTTTGCGACCCCAAAGGCCCACCAGGCTCCTTTGTTCATGAGGTTCTCCAGGCAAGAATACTGGAGTGGGTTGCCATTTCCTTGTCCAGTAAAAGAACATACATGCCACAAATATCATAATATCCCCAAAGTACATTTTTTTTATTATTACTAACTGCCTGACATATGTCTTCCTGCATTTTAGACTGCATATTCTCTGATCAGCTCTCCATATGAGAATGGATTTGAAATATAATCTTCTGTAATGGAAATAGCTAATGTAGTCTTTCCTCCAGCTTGGTTACTCAACATTAATTGTGTTACTGGTAATTTGCTTCAGTCACATAACTCTCCATGATTAGGCCTCATCTGTAACTTCCTCTGTGGTTTCTTCCACTGGGGGTGCTTCTTGCCCAGGAGTAAGATCTCAGAGAACTGTGTCACTTGCTTTCGCTAGATCTGACATGGTACCGATGGCTCCCAGTGGCTCAAGAAGCAGCTGGTCCAGTTTAGCTGGGACCACATAGCTCCTGCCCCCTCCCAACTGCTAAGCTGGCCCTGCGGGTGAGGTCAGGTGGCCATGGAGCCTGGGTCAAGGTGCCTCCAAGCAAGTAACAGAGCAGAACAGTGTTTCCTTCAGATATTCTCCTTGGAATAGAGGATGGCATCCACAGTGTGTGAGATTCACCTTAGGTCCAGATCTTGCTGGAGTCCAGGTGAAGTGGAAGTGATGCTGGCAGCCCACTAGCCCCACTCCAAGCCCTGAGACCACTACCAGGGTGGTCTCTCAGCAAGAAAGCACTGTTCCATGCTGTGGCTTGGGTGCCAGAAGAGAAGCACAGTCTTAGAAAGAGTTGGATCCCTGAAACTTAAAAAAAAGTTTATTTGGCTGCATCAGGTCTCAGTTGCAGCACGTGGGATCTTCACTGTGGCACACAGGCCTAGGTATGATGCATGGGCTTGGTTGCTCTGCAGCATGTAGGATCCTAGTTCCCAGACCAGGGATTGAATCCGAGTCCCCTGTATTTCAAGGTGGATTCTAAACCACTGGACCACCAGGGAAGTCCCTGGAATCACTGAAACTTAAGTTTTACTAACTTTAAGTTCGGTTGGTCTCTGTTAGGAGGAAAAGCAGGAAAGAAATCTTTCATGGAAGCCAAGTGAAGAAAGTATTTCCAAAACAAGGTGATCGGTGAATGGTGTTAAATGCTGCTTGAGAGGCTGAGAATTAGCTATTGGACTTAGAAATGTGATGGTTGTTGGTGATCTCGACATAGTTTGGTGACATGATAGAAACAAAAGTTCATGGTAAAGAAGATTCCTGCAATGCGGGAGACCGGGGTTTGATCCCTGGGAAGATCCGCTGCAGAAGGGAGTGGCTACCCACTTCTGTATTCTTGCCTGGAGAATTCCGTGGGCAGAGGAGCCTGGCAGGCCCCAGTCCATGGTGTTGCAAAGAGTCAGACACGACTGAGCAACTAACGCTCTTCATTTCGTCAGTTTGAGATGCTAGAACAAAAATACCATAGACTGGGCAGCTTAAGCAACAGATGTTTATGTCTCAACAGTTCTGGAAGCTGGAAAGTCAGAGACCAAGGCATGAGCAGATCCGGGGTCTGGTGAGGGTCTTCTTCCTGGTTTGCAATGGCCATCTTCTTGCTGTGTTTTCACATGGCAGAGAGAGAGAGAGAGCCAAGCTGTCTTGTGTCTCTTTATTTATCTGGCTGCACCAGGTCTTAGCTGTGGCATGTAAGATCTAGTTCCCTGACCAGGGATTGAACCCAGGCCCCCTGCATCGGGAGTGAAGAGTTTTAGCCACTGGACTACCGGGGAAGTCCCTCCAATCTCTTCTTATACAAGCAGTAATCCCAACATGAAAGCTCCACTCTCATGACCTAATTTCCTCCCAGAGGCTCCATCTACAGATACCGTCACGTTGGATATTAGGGTTGCAACAAATGAATCTGGTGGCAGAGACGGGGTAGGTGGGACACAAACATTCAGCCATAGTGGGGTAAATTCAAAAGAAAACAGGAACAAGTAGGAAACAGTGACTACATATAACTATCTGTAGGCGTTGTGTGTATGAAAATTAGTTCCCATTGTTCTTATTTACAAATGAGTGAATAATATATTTTTCTATTTTTATCTGTTCAAAAAGCCCTAAATTATGTTGTCACTTTTGTCTGATGCCACAGTAGATCCTAAATACGAAAGCAGTTCCCCATACTTTATGTAAATGCTCAAAATAGAATAAAAAGGGAACTTAAGAAAGTCTCAAGATCTCTTTTCAGCCCAAGTATATACAATTGACACTAGTCTACTTCTTGTCTTCTAAAGATATAGAAAAGTCAATAGGACAGATACAAGTGAGAATTTGCATTCATATAAGCTGCCCTCCCCCCATGTCACATGTGGTTAACTTTTGATGCTGTTGAATATTTTTGGGTCTCTTTCTGCCGTCTCAGTTTTCACCTCCCTGGAGCTTGACTTAGCAGAGTACATTATTACTCTGCCCACTCCACCCTGCATTCACTCAAAACTAAAACAATTTGGAAAGAAGTCCATTTAAAAATCATACTTTTGGTGCTTCCCTGGTGGCCCAGTGACTAAGACACCACACTTCCAATGCAGGGGGCCTGGGTTCAATCCCTGGTCAGGAGCTGGGTCCCATGTGCCACAACTTAGAGTTTGCATGCCGCCACTCAGACCCAGTGCAGCCAAATAAATGAATACAAATATTTTTTAAAATAGATCTTTTTAAAAATACAGGAATCCATTTCATGTTATGTACGTGTGTGTGTGTCTACACTGTCAACAAATTCTAAGACTTTTTCAAACACCCCATTGGTGTTTTTCTAATTATTAAGTAAAATATGTCATTGTTTTTTCCATCGAACTTCTGCCATCACAGTACTGCCTACCAGAGACGCCTCTTGTCTTGCTGACCTTTTGCATGGTCATACGTACACACGCTTGACAGCATCCCCATGAATTTCCTTTGTGACTGATTGTTGTATTGGTCTGTATTGTTTGTAAGACCATAGTGATTATCCTGTTAACTTCATAACTGTTTGTTAGCCTAGTTTTGAAATTTTCACTGATTTCCACCCATGAATGGATAAAGAAGATGTGGTACATACATACAATGGAATATCACTCAGACATAAAAAGGAATGGGATTGGATCATTTGTAGTGAAGTGGATGAACCTAGAGTCTGTCATAGAGTAAAGGAAGTCAGAAAGAGAAACAAATACTGTATGTTAAGGCAGATATGGAATCTAGAAAAATGGTACAAGTGAGCCTATTTGCAGGGCAAGAGTGGAAATGCAGATATAGAGAACTGAAATGTGGACGCAGGGAAGGGAAAAGTGGGACCAACTGTGAGAGGAGCACACACACACACACACACACAGGGAAGGGGAAGGGAAAAGTGGGACCAACTGTGAGAGGAGCGCGCACACACACTCACACATGCACCCGTGTGTGAAATAGCTAGCTAGTGGGAAGCTGCTGTATACTAAGGAGAGCTCAGTACGGTGCTCTGTGATGACCTAGAGGGGTGGGAGGTGGGGGTTGGGAGGGAGATTCCAGAGGAAGGGGTATATGTATACATATAGCTGATTCATGATGTTGTACAGCAGAAACAAAACATTTTAAAGCAATTATACTCCAATAAAAACATTTTTTTCACTGATCTCAAGTATTCTGGGCAAAGCCAGTTAACTCGACCCAAGACATTTCTTATACTTCTTTGTTGAGTGTTATTTGATCCTGCGTGTAATTTTAGAGATGTTTCTTGCTTCCTGTTTTATGTTACACAGAAGTTTTACCTCCCTCCTCCCCCACACATTGCAAGAACCTTTAACCACTGGCTGTGTTGTTCCATGAACCACTTCCTCTTGAGGAGGGCTTTCATTGCATTTTGAAAAAAACCTACACAGCAGGAATTGGGTAAAATGCAATATTGTCTGTTATTTTCCAGTTGTACCATACACTGGCTACTTCACGATCTCCACCAGCATTTGTGAGCACCTGGATTCTGCACTACTACATACTCTATACCAAGTGTGATTCCTATCACCAGCAGATTTTTCTAAAATTATCACCTCTTTTGTATCTGTAGTTGTGATATGTGGGCTGGAGCTTCCCTGGTGGCTCAGTGATAAATAATCCATGGACCAAATGGTTCGATCCCTGGCTTAGAAAGATCCCCTGGAGAAGGAAATGGCAACCCGCTCCAGTATTCTTGCCTGGGAAATCCCATGGACAGAGGAGCCAGGCAGGCTACAGTCCATGGAGTCACAAAAGAGTCAGTCAGACTGAGTGGCTAAACAGCAACAATGTGTGGGCTGATTTTTTTTCCCTCAAAAAAATAAACACAGCCAGTTGGGTTTTTTTAATTTAAAAATAATAATATCAAAACAAATTGATACTGAAAGAACTTCAGATTTTCCAACTGTCTTTCTCATGAATTTTGTTAATAGTTATAGTTTAATTCTGGCAATCTAGCTATAGATTCAAACACCACTTTACTTGCACAATAG
>SJYV01054512.1:168419-208211 GCA_006410875.1 Neotragus pygmaeus | reverse complement strand
TTTTTTAAATCATTTAGGTCAGTTTTAAATATGCAGAGTCAGTATGACAGAGGTCTTTTAGCTACATATAAAGAGACAGAGGGTTTAGTTAAATCCTGGTTAACTAAAGTTATTAAATATGAAAAGGTATTATTCTTAAGTATTAGTTTGAGGTTATAGTAAAGGGAGAACTATAAGTTTTCATGATGATTTATTCAAGGAAAGATAAATCCACCTTGACTTTGCCTGTTTTAGCCAAATATTTTTTATTGACGTATGGTATTGTGTAAGTTACAGGTATATGGTATAGTGATTCACAATTTTTAAAGGTTATACCTCATTTATAGCTATTATAAAATAGTGGCTATATTCTCATGTCATGCAATATATTCTTGTAGTTTACTTCATACCAAATTGTTTGTACCTCTTATCCTGCACCCCTATATTGCCCCTCCCCTCCTCTCTCTCCCCACTGGTAACCACTAATTTGTTCTCAACACCTGTGAATCTGCTTCTTTTTTGTTTTATCCACTAATTTATTGTATTTTTTTAGATTCCACATATAAGTGATATCATACAGTATTTGTCTTTCTCTGTCTGATTTATTTCACTTAGCATAATGCCCACCAAGTCCATGTGTGTTGCTACAAATGGCCAGATTTCACTCCTTTTATGGCTGAGTAATATTCCACTGTGTATGTTTACCACATCTTCTTTATCCATTCATCTATTGATAGACACTTAGGTTGCTTCTGTATCATGGCAATTGAAATAATTTATTTTAAATACAAATACACACAAGTGTGTGTGCACAGATTGTGTGAGAAAAAAACAAACCTTTAGTGTTACGTATATGATATCTACATAAAAAAGATCAGTCATGAGTTGATTGTTGTTAAAGCTGGACAATGGGTACATGAAGATAATTACATTATTTTCTCAACTTTTGTATGTATTTAAGTTTCATATAAAATGATGGCAACACAAACACATGCACACACACACATACATATTGTTTGGTTTAAATAATCCATGCTGATCTCATTCATTCACCAGACTTCTTAGCCTGAATTGTAATGAGCACTAATTTTCTAGTGTTTCAGAGCATGTGCGACCCTTAGAAATGATCTGCAACAAAGCCCTCATCTTACAGACGAAACAGTTGAGTCTTTATTGCCAAACAACACATTACTAACTAAGCCTTGTGACCGTGTCCCCTAATGTCCTAATCCAGCCTCACCAACAATGTCAGGACCAGAGCAATTAGTTATACCTCCCAGGGCGCCCCTCCCCACACTTTATGGAAGCACTTTTTCCTTAGCTTGGTTTAGGTAGAGAAAGGTTATAATGTAAAATACGTTTTATTTCCATCACTTATGACTTGATCATGTGGCCGTTTTAGTTCTAAGTGTGTGTCACCCTAATATTTCCAAATAAATGTGCTGAAAACTGCTGCTTCAGATATAAACTTGTAAAGCAAGGAATTTTTTGGTAAATTTGCTTACTCACACCTGACATCATTTTTGTGTTCGTTTTCAAGTGGAAATGAAGTTCTTTGTGGCTCTGGTGCCATCGCCCATGACCTGAGGCATTCTCTTTTTCCAATCAGGGTGTCCTATGTGGTTGTGAATTCCTGAATGTCACCCACTTGTCCAGATGGCCCCAAGGAGACTAGTTCTGTCTGGGAAAACAGTCCCATTGTCAGACAGTCCCTAGAGTTCGGCTCAATCTTGGACCAAGCAAATTGCAGAGAGGTCAGGCATGGATGTGCAGGCTGAAATGAACCTTCCCCTCCACAAGCTTTTCTTCTCAACTTACTTGCCCATTGATGGGCCTTTTGGAGGAAAATAAAGAGATGGGACAATTATCCCCAAGGACTAGGCTTTTATTAGACTGTTTATATCTGGATTTCTTCCTTTTTCAGATGGGTGAGTCAAACGAAGATATAGAGCAAATGTTCAGCAATTTGCTGGGAGAGATGGATCTCCTGACTCAGGTAAATTCTCCTTCTGAACTTTCAAATTAGAAAAAAAAAAAAAAACCACACACACACACCAAAAACAGTGTTACTGAATATTATTCTAATATGACAAGAGAGCTATCTTTCTAAAGACTGGAAATTGACAGTGTTATATAGTTCTGCTATATCTGTAGTAGGGGAAAGAAATAAAGCTTTTTTCCTGATTGTACCCTTCTGAGTTCAGTTAACTGAATACATGGATCACACACACATTCTGTTATGGCAGTTCTCATGCTCATTCATGATGTTCAAATACTTAGGAATGCCAGTGGAGGAACTTTCCCCACGCAAACCCTCTGCAACCACCACCCTCACTGAACAATTTCCCTGGCAGTTACCTTATGTAAAGGTTAATCCGCTCATGACTTTCTGCATAAAGCACTGAAATAAGAATCATCCAATATTTCTAAATAAGAAAGACAGGGATCCCAAAGTGTTCTACAAAATAAATGAAGACTAATCTATTTTTTATGTTTATTTTAGAAAAATAAATCAATACTAGTTAGCATCTACTTTATATGAAATTCAAGGAAGTTCAGACTGAGAGAAAAGATGAGACAATAGGCTTAGAGAAAAGGGGTCCTGACTAAAAACCAGAGGGATGGTTGCCTCATTTCTGTAGATCTGAGGACTCTTTTTCCACCTGTGAAGGAGGAGAGTTTGATAAACGTCTGCGTGTCTCTGTCCACTGACTTCTGCTCCATAGAGGAATGACTATCCTGTTTGGTCAGTTTGGGATTTTCATAGTTGAGTATTGTTGCTATAACCTCCAGAGTAAGATGGGGACCCCTCAGAGTGTCTTGGATCTGCCTTTACTGAGAGCCTTTCTGAGTTTTGATCTTTACTGTGCTCAAGTGAGTCCAGTCACAGGGTTTGCTTGGCTAAAACTGATTAAAGGAGTTTCTTCCTAAAACTAGTTTTCTTTCTCTTCTTTCCCTCTCTATTTTACTTAAAGCCTGTTACATCACACATTCATGGATACATATTTTGATAGAGAACTATTTATAGTTTCTTTAAGTGGCCTGATATACTCCTGAGAAAAAATGAGTTGGCTCCCCTAATTGCATTGTTATACTTCCTAATTATAGTGTTTAAAAAGCAACTGGTTAATGAGTATTTGTGTGTGTGTGCATGCATTTCCTTTCACTAATTTTTGCTCCGGTATCTGTCCCTTAGTTTCTCTATCAACCTTCCCTTTTCTTGGCAATTTTTGCAAGCTTATTCTGGTTTTTAGAATGAATTCAGTGGTTGCAGTCACTCTTCCCTACATTTTATCCTTGATTCTAACTTTCTTTGGTTCATTTTTTTAAGCTTCTTGATTAATGGTCTTTTTTTTTTATACTTATAACTGATAGTATCTCGTTAATTTATTTTCAAAAATATAGTGATTGCTTCTTTCAGAAATTTAAAACATGAACAAAGATATTACTACATCAAATTAACGTAAAAAAATACACTTACCGTCATGAAAACATTCGTGAGTAGGAACAGGCGAAATCACTTCTCAAACTATGGATGTAAAAATATTTTTAAATATTAGCTTTTAAATCATACAAGAAGTCACTTTTTCACTTAAAAAATAATGTTATTTACAAAATTAATACTTACTTTGTTTTCATTTTTTTTAACAAGAGTTTTATTAAATAAGAGCAATAGCATTGACATTTTACTGTATAATAAAAGATTGCATCCTGAACAGTTCTTTTTTTTCAAGTGACTAAATATTCCTTTCTTTGATGTCATAACTTAAGTCTTAATGAATTATATATACAGTGTATGTGTCACAAGTGTACCATTACCAGAAATTTTTTCTGTTGTTTATAAAAACAACTTCATTCTCATCAGTTTCAGTTGATATGTTTTGTTTCAAAGTGTACTTTCTAGAATAATTTTTAACTTGTCATTTTTTGTAGGGAAAAAAATCACCTAAAGTGTGCAACCCTCAACAATACTGTTCTTGGCAGCTCCAGCCCCGAAGAACGGCTGAGGGGCCAGGAGTGCTCCTAACACTTGGTGTCAATTTATCCAGTTCAGTATCGAACAAACGTTTGTTGACCTAAGTATCTTCCTGGCATGCTGGATACATCTATAAGCTAAACAAAGTAAAACCCATACCTGATAAGTGAGAAGNGAACATGTTTAGAGAGAACATGGGTAAACAGTAGATGATTCTTTACTTAATGAATAATTTGCCCTGCAAAAATGTGAGTATCCTGAATAACTTTGGGGCTGGGACTCTTTTTTTTCACAGAGTTTAGGAGTCGACATTCTCCCTCCTCCAGATCCTAAACCGCCCAGAGTTGAATTTAACTACAGTGTGGGGTTTAAGGATTTAAATGGTAAGCATCATCATTTCTTTTCTTGAGGAATTTGAAATCATAGCAATGACTAAAATCTGTCAGAGTGTAATTCATAGCACTAGAAAACTAGGAATACACTTCCTTAGTTCTACATATATTCTTTCTGAGATTTTAAAAATTGATTTCACTTAATTTTATGAAGAAGTTATGTGCAAAAGAACACTGGCTTAGGAGGAAATAAACCCTTTTTTACATAGTTAGGAGATCCAAGCTTCAGTCCAAGTGCTGTACATGGAACCATTGTTGTTCAGTGACTAAGTCATGTCCAACTCAGCGACCCCATGGACTGCAACATGCCAGCCTCCTCAGTTTTCACCGTCACCTGGAGTTTGCTCAAATTCATGTCCATCGGGTTGGTGTCCATGAGATCTAACCATCTCATCCTCTGCCGCCCCCCTTTCCTTTTGCCTTCAATCTTTTCCAGCATCAGAGTCTTTTCCAGTGAGTCAGCTCTTTGCATCAAGTGGTTGAGGTATCAGAGCTTCAGCAACAGTCCTTCCGATGAATATTCAGGGTTGAACCATTAGCATTAATGTAATAATATGCTGCGTGGTGTTTGTGCTGATGATGTTGGGCAATAAATGATTTCCCCGTGCTTTCTGATACTTTGTTCCTGAGAAGGCTGTGTTTCCCCCATTCCCATTTCCTCAATCTCGTTCACGTTGCACACAGCAGCTAGATTTCTCTTCCTCATCATCACTTCCACCCTGCTCACCCTTTGTTCATCACATTCGCCATCCGGTGACTGCCTGATCAGCCAAGTGCTGTCCCAACTGGATTCACGGCCATGGCTCCCTGGATGCACGTGATCTCACAGTAATCTCACACATGGAAAAAATTCCAGCGAAACCATTCCCCCCCCCCAACTCTGAAAATCCGGGCCTGCCATTTCCTTTAAGAGTTAACTCCCAGGACTTGCCTGTGGTGGAGTGGTTGAGACTCCTCCGTGCTCCCAAGGCAGTAGGCCCAGGTTTGATCCCTGGTCAGGGAACTAAGATCCCACAAACCATGTGGTGCAGTCAAAAAAACAGAACAATACTTAACTGCTAGTATTAATGTATAGAAAGTCTTGAAAACAACAAGAGAAAATTCTTTAAAAAAAAAAGAGAGAGAGAATTAACTTCCAACTCACTGTCTTATGGAGTCTTTACCAGTTAATCCCAATTTTTCAAAAACATTTTTTTCACTCTTAATGCCCTTTGTGCTTTGCTTCCTGCTGTTGCTCTTTTGAGATGTGAGAGTTCCTATGATTGGATGGTGTGCCCACAGAAACTCTATCCCCACCCCAAACCTCAAGGCACATTAAATAAATCCCAGTTGGTGGAGACTAACTCTCTTCCAAGTATATTCACTAGTGTTGCTCTGTTTGCCGCTGTCCAAAGACCTGGGAGAACTTTCCATCCGTTTCCAGCCTCTCCCATCCTCTACTTGGTAAAACTTTAAGATCTTGCACCAGAATGCACAAGAATTTCCTACATAGGCATCCAATCAGCACTTGGATTTGACTTTATAGGTGGCCTGTGAGGATGCTCAATGTAGGGAAGGCATTTGGCTCCCTTTCTTTTTTTTGGGTGGGGGGGCGTAAAGGATATTTTTAGCTTTATTGAGGCTAAATTGATGAATAAAACTGTATGATACCTAAAAGTGTACAACGTGCAGATTTGGTGTGCATATATACATTGTGAAAAGATTTGCCCCATCAAGATGGTTAACCTATCCGTCACCTCACATATTTACTTCTATTTTAGTGAGAATGTTCAAGTTCTACTCTTTCAGCAGATTTCAATTATACCATACAGTGTTAGCAACTAGAATCGTCGTGGTATACTTAGATCCTCAGACCTTATTTGCCTTATAAAAGTTCATACTCTTTCACCAACCTCATCCTATTTCCCCAACCCCAGTCCCTGGCAACCTGTACTCAAACTTACTCTTTTTAAAAAAATTAATTTATTTTTTTATTGAAGGGTAATTGCTTTACAGAAAAACTGACACTTTAAAATGACTTTCATTTAGTTTTTCCAGGTACACATCATTATCTTGTTCATGAATGTGATTTTCCCTATCAGAGTCCTTAAATGCCCTGGAAGACCAAGATTTAGATGCTCTCATGGCAGATCTGGTAGCAGACATAAGTGAAGCTGAGCAGAGGACAATCCAGGCCCAGAAAGAGACCCCTCACGAGCAACCTCATTCAGCATCCCTGTGTGTGCCAAGTTTCAGTGGTATAGCCTCTCTTGGTTGTGGAGCAAATGTTGCTGCAACGAGTCAGTATGATGATGACTTACCACCTCCACCAGCTGATCCAGTGTTAGACCTTCCACTGCCACCACCCCCTCCAGGACCCATCTCTCAGGTAAGTCCATGGGGTCAAGACTCTTGACCTCTGCCACCCATGGTCTCTGACTTTCTTCAAAGTGACGGTTCCATTCATAAAAGTGTATGCCCAGGGCTCTAAGATTCAAAACAACAAGGATCCCAGATGTGTTCATTGCAAAGTCAGATATAAAATGCCTGTGAAAGGACATGGTGGTGAGTATAAGGAACTTATTACGGCCATATTCTGGAATTATTACAGTTTGGCTAAAGTCTACATTTGTATGTGGCTTTTTCTGATAATACTCAACCTTTTGGGGGTCATATTTGATTAACTTGGTATGAGGTGTGGAAATGATTTACACATTGCTGTGTCCCTGATCTGTGCCCAGTACATAAAGAATAGAAGGCATTCCTTACATATTTCTAAATTGAACTAAATAGAATTTTGCTGAATTTGACAGCCTTATTCACTGGCAAAGATATCACTTGTAAGGTCAATGGTAAGTGTTTGATATTAATAGATTTCTGGGAAGTTCATATTGTCATTATTTGGGATGTCAGTTTATATCTCTCATCAATGCAAAAAGGGTGCTTTAAGGATTTTGCTTAGGGTAAGCCACTTTTAAAATATTTTAGAGAAATAACCTAGCTCTATTTCCTGTGGCTCTCACATTTATTGTACTGTATGCTGATCAGTACTTATAAATACAACCCTAGGAACCCTGAAAATCCCTACCATATCTTTTGGATGAATAAATATGAAATATAAACAAATATCAAATACTACTCATTGCTGTATTGTGTGATTCTTGTATAAAAATTATTTGAAAATTGGTGATCCATTTAGAACAGAGGCTCTTTTTTCCTCCAGTTTATTGAGATATAATTGATATATAATATTACAGAAGTTTCAAAGGGCCTGGTTGAGTCCAAAAAACTTTTCAGAGAGAATTATGTACATTTATATTATTTACAGCAAGATGGAGTAACACCGGGCTTCCCCAGTAGCTCAGCAGTAAAGAATCTGCCTGCAAGTCAGGAGTCGCAGGAGACATGGGTTCCATCTCTGGGTTGGGAAGATGCCCTGGAGGAGGGCATGGCAACCCACTCCAGTGTTCTTGCTTGGAGAATCCCATGGACAACGGAGCCTGGTGGGCTACACATCCATAGGGTCGCAAAGAGTTGGACATGACTGAAGAGACTTAGCACGCACATATGCAGTAACATAAGACTTCCCTGGTGGCTCAGTGGTAAAGAATCCAGCTGCCAGTGCAGGAGATGCAGGTTTGATCCCTGGGCTGGGAATATTCCCTGAAGGACCTGGCAACCCACTCCAGTATTCTTGCCTGGGAAATCCCACAGACAGAGGAGCCTGGCAGGCTGCAGTCCTTGGGATCACAAAGAGTCAGACACGACTTAGCAGCTGAGCACAAGCACGGCTATGCACGTTTAAGTTACACAACATGATGCGTCTTAACCACTGGGCAGGCAGGCAGGTACCAGTGCAGCCTTTTATCAACGGAAGGTGACTAAGACGCTGGCACTGTTGGGAATACTCACTCGCTTGTATGATTAACGGACTGTGTTGACATCTTACATTTTACAGGAAGAAGAAGAAGCTCAAGCCAAGGCTGATAAAATAAAACTGGCACTGGAAAAACTGAAGGAGGCCAAGGTCAAGAAGGTAAACTATGAGTCACTTTTACATGAGGCAGTCAAATTAACAACTTCTTCATACGCTTAAGGGTAAAAAAGTTTTACATTCAAGTGGTACTTTCCAATGAGTTGTGTTTCTTTTTAACTTAAGAACATAGATAAATTATTCTTTCCGTGACATCAATTGCTCATTTGTGATTGATAAATAGGGAACCTATGTCAGTGTCAATGTAGAAGCTTCTACCCCCAGGACTCCCTCCCCTGAGGATGCCCTCTGGGTTCTGCTCACACTTGGGTAATAGCAGGTGGCATCCTCTTCTGGGCCCATCTCAATTTGGTTAGAGTTCAGCTTCCACTGGCATCACCTCATTTCCACAGTTGCTTTTGTGCATGTTATATACCCCCTGGGGCAGCCCGTAGACTGCTCCAGGTGTCCGAGTTCTCCCCTGAAGTTCCAAGTGTTCTTCTGGCTGGTGCTGTGTGTTCAAAGTTGCGTAGATTTTGAGTCACCTGCCCCAACCCTGTGGTCCCAATAAACGTGTAATTTATTGTTCATTTTCTGTAGATTTTTCCAGAGACGCATTTATTGTGTTGTATCAGAAACACACATATTTAACCTCAGTAAAAGCATCTGCCTAATAATAAAGTGTTAATAATAGTTAATTTGGTAAATTAAGAGAAAGATAAAGTCTCACCTCGACCCCTGAGGCATATGCTATGACTGAGACTCATTAAGAGCTTTTAAATTACAGTTGGGTGAATTATTCTTTTCCTAGAGGGCGTTCGATATTATGTTCCTGCAGCCTCTCTCATGGTTCTTTGAATGAAGGAGTTCAACACATGCTGATTGATGTTTAATAAATATTCCTTCATTACCCTGGGATCCAGACAGTCACGGTTCATCTGTGAGCATGTTTCCAGATCAGCCTGGTTCCTTTCATTTCAAGCACGCACGCACCTTCTTACTATTTCCCTTCCTGTTCTCTATGTGTAATTACATTCTGTGGTCGGTTACTGAGCTGATGCTTCTGAGGGGGCCGTTTCCTTCCCCCCTTGCACTCTGTGAATCCCTGGTTCAATCCAGCTCTCCTTCTGCTCAGCCCAGGCCCTCAGTGCTGCCAGAGCTCGCCACTCCAGTCTCTGTCTCAGGAACCTAGAGAACTGCTTCCACCTTGTCCTCTCCCTGAAAACCTCCAATACCTCCCTCCTCTTCCTCTTGATGTTGCCACCCATTGCGGAGAAGTAGAAGCGATCCAAAGAAAGGTTCTCCCAGCTCCTAACACATTGGCCTCCTGCCCGCCTGCACCTCCGGCAGCTGGTCCATAGTTTTGTCCCTGTGGATGGCTGGTCATGTTTCTAAAACCAGTCTCCTTCGTGTGCTTAACTGGAGATGAAGAGGACAGGGATGAGCGAGCGGTATTTCCTACTGGAGACCAGAAGCCAGAGAAAGTTGCCATAATTCAGTTGAGGTGAATTGTGGCGGCAGCGAAAAGCAGCACCTGCTTCTCGTCAACAAAATGTGTGTGAAACAGAAGCCGCTGTGATCAGGGGGAGAGAGAGGAAAATTACAAAGCCAAGGTGTTTATTTTTTTCTGACTTGAGGTACTTGAGACTTATTTCTAAAAATAAAAGGCTGTGTGGCACAGACAATTTTTTAAAAATAACTGAGTCATACTCATCCATTAATAAAGTAAATAAGATATACTAACACATAATCTACAGCATGTTTTATAAAGGCTGGAAATCAAGTTGACCTGAAGTACTCTGTCCTCAAATATTCTGCTGGGTGTTGTCATCTTTTTGGATCAGGAATGGTGTACGTAGTTTGTGGTGCAAAGTTTAGAACTATAAAGAGTATCAGACTCACTCATTGACTGTATTTGTTTCTTTGTGGTAAAGAATGCATGAGAAGCAAGAGGTGTTGGTTTGATCCCTGGGTGGGAAAGATCCCCTGGAGGAGAGGATGGCACCCCACTCCAGTATTCTTGCCTGGAAAATCCCATAATCTTTACTACAATGGATCAGAAGGGGAAGTCTTTTCCTTCTGGAGTCATTTTGCCCTATATGATACGGTATTAATGAGAAATGGGGTTGCAAGGAGTCGGACATGACTGAGCGACTGAACTAAACTGATTGATGTGAAAAGTACTCAGCTTGCTACATCAGTAACTGTGCTTAGGGTGTCATGTGCTGATTGATATAGGACTAGCCTTCAGCTTGGAAATGTGAAGAAAGCTGTGAAGAAGAGTCAACATGGTTTCTTTTCGCTAAACATCACCTGCCTTCTCTTGTTTTTTCCCCTAAGTTTCAGATTGTGGGCATTTGTAACTACATGTGGGTTAAATTTAGTTTGCAGTTTCTGCCAAAAGAAAAACCAAAACCAAGCCCTTTCCATCATTGCATCATTGTCAAACTATGCGGTTTGCTTTTTTTCTCTCTTTAAAAACAAAAGATAACACCAAGCTATGTTTTATTTTTTTCAAGAATTCCTAAGCAAGAAAAAATGTGGTCAAAAGTCATTGATTTTCCCATCGGGAACATTGTCCTCTAAATCCTAACATTGGTAGGGTTTCTTAGGACCTGTAGCTACTTTATAGCAGTAATCCTCAGCAGAGAGCAGTGGGTATGCCTTCTATGGAAAATAAGCCATGGTCATTCCGATATTTGAGGAATTTCTGTTTTTCCAGGCACCCCTCCAAGCATGATTTCTCAGGTCAGATGAATGTTTTTTGTGGGGGTTTTTTGTCCATGTGGTATGGCATATGGGATCTTACTTCCCCAACCAGGGATTGAACCCTGTACCCAGCAGTGGAAGGGTGGAGTCTTAAGCATTGAACAGCCAGGAAAATCCCCAGATGGATGTCTTTGACACTGTGGTATTTATTTGAGCCTGTTGTGTTAAATACATCAAAAGATGATCAAACAATAGAAACAAAGTGTCCAACTAGAAGTTTCTGGGCTACAGGTTTCAAAGGAAAAAAAGTATTCTTTGGCCAAGCCTGGAATAAAAGCCCGGTTCACATGGCCTCAGGAGGAGGAAATGCACTTTACTGCCCCAGGGTTTGCATTTGAGTCTCACCAGTGCAAGTGGGGGAGAGGGAGATAGTAGGTGTGCTTCCACACGTGGTCTTCGCCTGCACCTCACCCAGATTCTTATCACCACCCACACCCTTGGTTGCTCTCAGTAACTCTGCACAGCAGGCCACAGGACCTGTGTGTGCCCGTCACCATTCACTGCACAATGTCTTCAGGATCCGACTGGGTGGGAGAGGGTCCAGCGAGGCAGTTTACCTGCTGCTCAGAATATGGCCCAGACTTTAGGAGAGGAAGAAATGTTGCCAGTTGTATGACTTCTCTTTCCATTCCGTCTAAATACTTTTTATTTATTTATTTTTAAAATGTATTTATTTATTTGGCCGCACCAAATGTTGGTTGCTGCACACAGCATCTTCAGTCTTTGCTGAGGCATGCTGGCATCTTTAGCTGTGGCATGAGAACTCGTGTTGCAGCACGTGGGATCTGGTTCCCCAACCAGGGATCAAACCTGTGCCCCCTGCAATGGGAGCATGGAGTCCCAGCCTCTGGCCCAGCAGCGAAGTCCCAATACTTTTTAAATAATGATACGCTTCCTATATGAGTAACCAGGAGCAACTTTAGACAAACAATAGGCAGAATTTGTCTCTATCTCACACTTCTCTTTTCAAGCTAGAATAGAAATTTAAGCAAGAGTGTCTGGGGGTCCTGGGTGATGATGTTACTTCGGGAATGCTCTGCTGGCGGTGTGTGGAGTAGCTTCAAGCACTACAGGCTGGAGGTTGGATGGGGATGGTCTGGAAAGGGAAAGACAATCCCATATGGCAGAGATAGACTCTGAATTAGGGAGGACCAGTGATTTTGGCAGAGAAGGCAATGGCACCCCACTCTAGTACTCTTGCCTGGAAAATCCCATGGATGGAGGAGCCTGGAAGGCTGCAGTCCTCAGCTGCAGTCGCTGAGGGTAGGACACAGCTGAGCGACTTCGCTTTCACTTTTCACTTTTATGCATTGGAGAAGGAAATGGCAACCCACTCCAGTGTTCTTGCTTGGAGAATCCCAGGGACGGGGGAGCCTGGTGGGCTGCCGTCTATGGGGTCACACAGAGTCAGACACGACTGAAGCGACTTAGCAGCAGCAGTGATTTTGGTGGGCTTCCCTGGTGGCTCAAACAGTAAAGAATGCCTGCAATGCAGGAGACCCAGGTTCAGTCCTTGGATCAGGAAGATTCCCTGGGAAAGGGCATGGCAACCCACCCCAGTATTCTGGCCTGGAGAATTCCATGGACAGAGGAGCCTGGTGGGCTACAGTCCATGGGGTCACAGAGTCAATATCTCCCTCATCAGAATGCAGAGTCTCTGAAGAATGGGTAAGCACTTTGCTTATTGTGTATTATTTCTGTTTTGTGACTTGGTTTCTCTAGCACCTGTCTGTATTCCTGCACCTTAAACAAATGCTTGGCACGTGAATGAGTCTGTGGGATACTTTCTTACCTAAATGTGCAGAATCAATAGAAGTTGAAACCTGAACCTTTCTCAGTGGCCTGCTCCAGTTGCTGGAATTTACTGGCTGTCCTGTGGCTTTATCCTCAGCTTGTTGTCAAGATACATATGAATGATAACAGCTCGAAGTCACTGATGGTGGATGAGCGGCAGCTAGCTCGAGATGTTCTCGACAACCTTTTTGAGAAAACCCACTGTGACTGTAACGTGGATTGGTGTCTTTATGAAATATATCCAGAACTGCAAATCGGTAAGTCCCAGTCCTAACGGCAGGCTGTATTCCAGAAACCTGTGGTTTGCTTTATTATATTATGGGTTTTGATCTAATTACGAGGAAGAGTTTTGTTCAAGGCTGTGAAGACCACCCCACCCATCGCTTTCCTTATGCCGGATTCAGTGCTTGTCTCTTGCTTGGTGTGTGGTGAGGAGACTCAGATCGAAGCAGGTGGCCAGACCCAGGGGAGTGTTTGCATTATTGCAGCTACTTCTCTAGCAGATCCAAAAAGAAAGTGANGGAAGGCTGCAGTCCTCAGCTGCAGTCGCTGAGGGTAGGACACAGCTGAGCGACTTCGCTTTCACTTTTCACTTTTATGCATTGGAGAAGGAAATGGCAACCCACTCCAGTGTTCTTGCTTGGAGAATCCCAGGGACGGGGGAGCCTGGTGGGCTGCCGTCTATGGGGTCACACAGAGTCAGACACGACTGAAGCGACTTAGCAGCAGCAGTGATTTTGGTGGGCTTCCCTGGTGGCTCAAACAGTAAAGAATGCCTGCAATGCAGGAGACCCAGGTTCAGTCCTTGGATCAGGAAGATTCCCTGGGAAAGGGCATGGCAACCCACCCCAGTATTCTGGCCTGGAGAATTCCATGGACAGAGGAGCCTGGTGGGCTACAGTCCATGGGGTCACAGAGTCAATATCTCCCTCATCAGAATGCAGAGTCTCTGAAGAATGGGTAAGCACTTTGCTTATTGTGTATTATTTCTGTTTTGTGACTTGGTTTCTCTAGCACCTGTCTGTATTCCTGCACCTTAAACAAATGCTTGGCACGTGAATGAGTCTGTGGGATACTTTCTTACCTAAATGTGCAGAATCAATAGAAGTTGAAACCTGAACCTTTCTCAGTGGCCTGCTCCAGTTGCTGGAATTTACTGGCTGTCCTGTGGCTTTATCCTCAGCTTGTTGTCAAGATACATATGAATGATAACAGCTCGAAGTCACTGATGGTGGATGAGCGGCAGCTAGCTCGAGATGTTCTCGACAACCTTTTTGAGAAAACCCACTGTGACTGTAACGTGGATTGGTGTCTTTATGAAATATATCCAGAACTGCAAATCGGTAAGTCCCAGTCCTAACGGCAGGCTGTATTCCAGAAACCTGTGGTTTGCTTTATTATATTATGGGTTTTGATCTAATTACGAGGAAGAGTTTTGTTCAAGGCTGTGAAGACCACCCCACCCATCGCTTTCCTTATGCCGGATTCAGTGCTTGTCTCTTGCTTGGTGTGTGGTGAGGAGACTCAGATCGAAGCAGGTGGCCAGACCCAGGGGAGTGTTTGCATTATTGCAGCTACTTCTCTAGCAGATCCAAAAAGAAAGTGAGTGACAAGATGATGCTTCTTACTGTTTAGCCAGCTGAGCCGATGGGCCTGGGTACTGATCAGCCAATGTCTCTTTAACGTTTGCTTCTTTAAACTCTAAGGCAATCATCCCCCACCTTTTCGATGCCAGGGGCCAGTTTCATGCAAGTCAGTTTTCCCGTAGACCTGGTCAGCGGTAGTATTGGGGTATTTCAAGCGTGTTGCATTTACTGGGTTCACTGGACAGGAGCAGGTAGGTCTCTGGCAGCGATACGAGCGATGAGGAGCAGCTGTAGATACAGATGAAGCCGCTTCACGCACTTGCCCACCACTCACCTCCTGCTGCTCAGCTAGGTTACTAACAGGCCGTGGACCAGTACCGGCCTGTGGCCCAGGAACTGGTGACCCCTGCTCTTGGGCAACTCTGCCCCGGGGCCTCACGTCCCTGTCCACTTCTCTTCCTCCACGCCTCATTCACTTAGTATCTGATACTTTGTCTAGTGGAAGAGGCTCAGCCACAAAGAGCAAAGGACAGTTGATAGAAATTGATGAACCAAAAAGCAGTTAAAGAAAGATTCTGTTATTTCTCATTCTTAATCCACTCACAGAACAATTGTCTCCCGGGAGAGCTGGGATACAGAATTGTTGGAATACAGGGTTGCCCGTTATAGAAGCTTTCGGGTATGTCTTACTGGAGGAAATGATCTACAAGGAAATAATCCTCCAAGTTTTCTTCAATTCTCAGAGTCAGATAGAGAAAAGACGGGAAGGAAGTTTTAGGGTTGGTTTTGATATTCGTATAATACATTGTGTTTTATATGTATTTTATATGTGTTTAGGGAGCAATGTTTTGTGGGGCCCCCAACCTCTAGTACTCTTGCCTAGCAAATCCCATGGACGGAAGAGCCTGGTAGGCTGCAGTCCATGGGGTCACTAAGAGTCTGACATGACTGAGTGACTTCCCTTTCACTTTTTACTTTCATGCATTGGAGAAAGAAATGACAACCCACTCCATTGTTCTTGCCTGGAGAATCCCAGGGACGAGGGAGCCTGGTGGGCTACCGTCTATGGAGTCACACAGAGTCGGACACGACTGAAGTGACTTAGCAGCAGCAGCAACCTCTAGGATCTAATTCCTGATGATCTGAGGTGGAGCTGGTGTAATAATAATAATAGAAATAAAGTGCATAATAAATGTAATGCCCTTGAACCATCCTGAAACCATCCCCCATCCCTGGTCAGTGGAAAAATTGTCTTCCATGAAACTGGTCCCTGATGCCAGAAAGATTGAGGACCTTTGTACAAGTGCTTATTAGTTATCTCACCAGAGAAGGCGATGGCAACCCACTCCAGTACTCTTGCCTGGAAAATCCCATGGGCAGAGGAGCCTGATAGGCTGCAGTCCATGGGGTCGTGAAGAGTCGGACATGATTGAGCGACTTTTCTTTCACGCATTGGAAAAGGGAATGGCAACCCACTCCAGTGTTCTTGCCTGGAGAGTCCCAGGGATGGGGGAGCCTGGTGGGCTGCCGTCTATGGGGTCACACAGAGTCGGACACGACTGAAGTGACTTAGCAGCAGCAGCAGCAGCAGCAGTTATCTCACAATTTCATTCAAAGTTATTTACCCAATTACTGCCTAATTGTCCTCCTTCCAGACAGGGTGGAGGGCTATTTAAAGTAGTAAAAAAACCCAAATACAGAAAAGGAGCAATGGCTGACCACTACCACTATATTATAGGCTCATCTGCCATGTTTTTTTATGGGAAATAAGTTGAAGCACTGAGACTGAAGAATAGACATAACAGAGATGTTACAGTATGACATCATGTAAGAATTAGGAGTTTCTAAAACCAATGAGAAGTATGAAGCATTGTGTTAGCTCAGTACCAACTTATTTCTGTGTTGGAAACCCTGATGTCTTGGGTCTGAAA
This sequence comes from Neotragus pygmaeus, assembly GCA_006410875.1. Taxonomy (NCBI): domain Eukaryota; kingdom Metazoa; phylum Chordata; class Mammalia; order Artiodactyla; family Bovidae; genus Neotragus; species Neotragus pygmaeus. The sequence goes on along the minus strand of SJYV01054512.1, from coordinate 191,832 downwards.
AAATGCTTTCTCTTATTCCATCAGAAAGGTTTTTTGAAGACCATGAAAATGTTGTTGAAATCTTATCAGACTGGACAAGAGACACAGAAAATAAACTGTTATTTTTGGAGAAAGAGGAAAAATATGCTGTATTTAAAAACCCCCAGGTAAGATAATTTGTATATTGTTAAACCATATACAATATCCATTCTATAATGTCAGCTGTGTCCTCACAAGATAGCTCACAAAATTTCACATTATTCATTATCTCACAAAATATCACAAATGTATTCCTTTCAAAGAAATACAGACTCAACGCTTAGGGGGTCAGGACAGGGGCCCCTCGTGCCCACGTGGGCCTGCCTCTCTGGAGTAAAGTAGGTTGGGGCGGTACAACCTTACTGTTCTAATTAGAGCAACTTTGTTGATGAAGCAGCTGAGTCTCTCTCCATTTCTTAGGCCAGCTGGCGCTGGGAAAGTGCCTCTTCCCAGTTAACTGTGGGCACAGGGTGGTCTGCTCATCCTAACAATATGCCAGGTGTTCAAATGAAAACAATATGCCAGGTGTTCAGACGAACGCATGACCCTCAGCTGTAACCCAAAGAGCTTTCTTTTCCCAGCTGTGCGAAGACCAGTGGGGCCTGAAACCAAAATAAGAAGTGTGAGGCCTGGGGTCTATGTCTGGAGAGGGTGACCCACCCTGGTATTAGCATTAGCCAGTCTTCTTGCCAGGAGCCCCGAAGAATGTCTTTTTCGGAGAATGTGTTGTGAAAACAAATTAAGGTCACCTGCTTGCTGTATTGCTGTTCATTTCTTTTTATAAACATCTTTTCTGTTTCTGACTTCAAAATTAATACCAATTTATTGGAAAAAACCTGAAAAGTAGAAGAAAGGAAATTTAAGTATTTCCACAGTTCAATGATCATCACTATTGATACTTCGGGCCATTTTCGTTCCATTGTTCTGTTTCTTAACCGAAATTTGGTAGTAGTGGTGGTTTATTTAGTTGCATGAGTAAGAAGCAGAGACGGAACCACAGTGGCATGCTTCTGCTTGGGTGCAGAAGGGCACCAGTCACCATGGGGGAAAATGACCTCATGGTCTCTCCCCTCCTTTCCAGCCTCCCTCTCCTGCCAAGGTTCATCTCTGACCATCCGGGACCAGGCCCAGCTGGAAGGAAAGTCATACAGGCATCACGTTTACAACCTCCAGAAGGGGCTTTTATTTTATTTTTTATTGATTGACTTTACTTATTTGGCTACGCTAGGCCTTAGTTGCAGCACTAAGGATCTTAGTTGCAGCAAGATCTTTAGTTGTGGCATGCAGGCTTTTAGTTGCGGCATGTGCACTATCCCTGACCAGGGATCAAACCCGGGCCTCCTGCTTTGGAAGGGTGGAATCTTAACTTCTCGAGCACCAGGGAAGTCCCTGGGAGGGGCTTCTCCTTTAAAACAAAGTCGTCTCTCGACTTCAGTGTCCAGAGCCCCTGCCCAGCCAGTGTGAGTGTGTGTATCAGTCAGGGTTGGAGACGTGAACACAACCTGAGGATCCCAATGGGTTCTAGCAGCAGGCATCTCCTCTCTCCAGGGCCTGCAGGTCAGCAGGTCCTCTGTCCCTGGCTCCACATTGTGAGTCAGATCAAGAGAGTTCCACATGCCTCTTAGTGTCCTCAGACCAGCAACCACCTGTGAGACACTCTCCTCCTGGTGAAGGGCAAGCGTGCTGAAGAAACTGTGGAAAGACACCCTGCCACCTCTCAGGCCCTCTGCTCCCATGGACCCACATTCTGTTCACCCACCCACATTCTGCTGGCCCAAGCAAGTCACGTGGCCAAAGCGAGCATAAGGTGGCAAGGACGTGCCCTCCAGCCATCCCAGGGGGCAGGCACTGCACAGTCACTTGCTGACAGGCATCAGTGAATTCTGACACAGGACGGAAGAGAGGACTTGGGGTGATGGTCTGGGCTGCATCAGCTGTGCCCCAGCTCTAGCCAGGCTGGTTGTTCACCAGTGCCCCAAAGATACCCAGTCATTTTTTTAATTGAAGTATGTTAATTTATAATGTTGTGTTAGATCCAAGTGTATAGGAAAGTGATTTGCTCATACACACACACACACACACACACACGCACACACATATATATTCTTTTTCAGATAATTTTCCATTACAGGTTAATAGAAGATATTGAGTAGAGTTCCCTGAGCTATACAGTAGGTCCTTGTTGTTCACCTCTTTTATATATAGCAGTGTGTGTGCGTATAATCCCAGGCATTCTCCCCTTGGTAACCATAAATTGGTTTTCTGTGTCCGTGAATCTATTAATATTTCTGTTTCGTAGATAAGTTCATTTATATCATTATTTTAGATTCTACATATAAATGATATCATATGATACTTCTTTCTCTTCTGATTTACTTAATATGATAATCTCTGGGTCCATCCATGTTGCTGCAAATGGCATTATTTCATTCTTTTTATGGCTTAGTGGTATTCCATTGTATTTATGTACCACATCTTCTTTATCTGTTCATCTGCCCATGGACATTTAGTTTGCTTCAAAGAGCCCCAGTGTTTAACCACCCCTGGGCCTTTGTCCATTCTGTTCCTCTTGCCCTGAATGCTCTCTTTATTTCTTTTCCTCCATCTGAATATGAACATCTTTCAAGGCACAGTTACAACTATGACCTACTCTGTGAAGTCTTCCTTGATCATCTCAGGCCACAGTAATTTCCTCCTCTCTGCAAACCTACAGAACTTGGCCCGTTTTTAATTTGTGCAGTCTTATACAGCTCCCCCATCTATAGATATATAGCCATCTACTTACATTTATCTTCTCAGTGTGATAAAATGATTCTTAAAACAGTGATATTTTACATGTGAAAAGTACAAATATTTACTCGTGGATTGATAAGTGTTTGCTTGATTTACTCATTATCCCAACAAGGTGATTTCAAACAATGGATTTGCTGTTTCTTTCCTATCCTGCTGCTCTCAAAGCTTGCATTTTCAGAAGCTGTGAGAAAGAGGGGCGGACTGCAGCTGAAAGTCTCATTTCCCATTTTAAAGTTCCTTTATTTTTCAGCTCAGATTGTACCTACCAGATAATGGACTAACTATTAAATTCTGCCACTTGCTACAGAGCCCCCCAAATTCTCACCCAAGAGCAGTCAGTCCTAAGGATTGCCCTGCATGATCGCCAGCTTGGAATTTCATTAAAGCAAAAGCACAGTATAGTACTACCACCTGGAAGGGGAAAAGGTATTCAGAAGCTAAAAAAGTGAGAGGGGTCTCAGAAAAGATAATGGCTTCACAATACCCTCATAAAACAGACCCTTCGTAGTTCAGAATGGAGAAGGAAATGGCAACCCCTTCCAGTATCCTTGCCTGGAAAGTCTCATGGACAGAGGAGCCTGGTGGGCTGCAGCCCATAGGATCGCAGAGTTGGGCACAACTGAGCTACTAACTGTTCATGGGGTTCTCAAGGCAAGAATACTTTGACTGTGTGGATCACAATAAACTGAACTGAGCTACTAACACTTACTACTATAGTTTAGAAAGGCTCTTGCCCTGTCTGTCCTGCAGAGGGCGACACATGCCCTCCTTTTCTCAAATGATGACGACCCACTCACGCTCTGCAGTCTTCCTCACGTTCCTCTCCCTTCTTTCAATGCATACATGATCACATTTTTCCAGGGCCTTGAAGCAAGTGTCCTTGCTAGCAGCATACTCTCTATTCATTGTCAGGACTAAGTTATCACATTTTTTAAGATTTTGGTAAAATACGCATAACATGGAATTTACCATTTTAGTCACTTTTTAGTGTGCAGTTCAGTGATATTAAGTTCATCCACACTATCATTCTGGGTTCTTTCCTGTGGTGTTTCAGTCAGGTCAGTTCAGTCGCATCGCTCAGTCGTGTCCAACTCTTTGCGACCCCATGAATCGCAGCACGCCAGGCCTCCCTGTCCATCACCAACTCCTGGAGTTCACTCAGACTCACGTCCATCAAGTCGGTGATGCCATCCAGCCGTCTCATCCTCTGTTGTCCCCTTCTCCTCCTGCCCCCAATCCCTTCCAGCATCAGAGTCTTTTTCAGTGAGTCAACTCTTCACATGAAGTGGCCAAAGTACTGGAGTTTCAGCTTTAGCATCATTCCTTCTGAAGAAATCCCAGGGCTGATCTCCTTCAGAATGGACTGGTTGGATCTCCTTGCAGTCCAAGGACTCTCAAGAGTCTTCTCCAGCACCGCAGTTCAAAAGCATCAATTCTTCGGCGCTCAGCCTTCTTCACAGTCCAACTCTCACATCCATAAATGACCACTGGAAAAATTATAGCCTTGACTAGACGGACCTTAGTCGGCAAAGTAATGTCTCTGCTTTTGAATATACTATCTAGGTTGGTCATAACTTTTCTTCCAAGGAGTAAGTGTCTTTTAATTTCATGGCTGCAGTCACCATCTGCAGTGATTTNTCCAGCCCAGCACTTCTCATGATGTGCTCTGCATAGAAGTTAAATGAGCAGGGTGACAATATACAGCCTTGATGTACTCCTTTTCCTATTTGGAACCAGTCTGTTGTTCCATGTCCTGTTCTACCTGTTGCTTCCTGACCTGCCTATAGGTTTCTCAAGAGGCGAGTCAGGTGGTCTGGTATTCCCATCTCTTTCAGAATTTTCCACAGTTGATTGTGATCCACACAGTCAAAGGCTTTGGCATGGTCAAGAAAGCAGAAATAGATGTTTTCCTGGAACTCTTGCTTTTTTGATGAGGTCCAGCAGATGTTGGCAATTTGATCTCTGATTCCTCTGCCTTTTCTGAAACCAGCTTGAACGTCTGGAAGTTCACGGTTCACGTATTGCTGAAGCTTGGCTTGGAGAATTTTGAGCATTACTTTACTAGCATACGAGATGAGTGCAATTGTGTGGTAGTTTGACTGTTCTTTGGCATTGCCTTTCTTTGGGATTGGAATGAAAACTGACCTTTTCTAGTCCTGTGGCCACTGCTGAGTTTTCCAAATTTGCTGGCATATTGAGTGCAGCACTTTCACAGCATCATCTTTCAGGATTTGAAATAGCTCAACTGGAATTCCATCACCTCTGCTAGCTTTGTGAAAGATTATGAAAAATTCAAAGCTCTCGCACTAATTGTTCTTGGGCAGTCACTTATCTGTTTCCTTATCTGAAATAGCAGTCACACCTACACTGTGGGATTGCTGTGAGGTTGAAATGAAAAGTGTACCTGTAAGGTCTTAGTATAGAGTTCAGGCAGGTGGTATATGTTCCATATTATATTAATCACAGTCTGCAAGCCAAATGCATGAAATTAGAATAATTTCCAAACCCTATAGAATAATCAAACTAATTCACAATATGCTGTCCTTTCAAATAATACATAAAAATTTGTCTTTAAAAATGCATTAAAAGGTAAGTCAAGGATATCAACCTTAAACGTTCACTGGAAGGACTGATGCTGAAGCTGAAGCTCCGGTACTTTGGCGACCTGATGAGAAGAGCTGACTGATTGGAAAAGATCCTGATGCTGGGAAAGATTGAGGGCAGGAGGAAAAGGGGGCGACAGAGGATGAGGTGATTGGATGGCATCACCGACTCGATGGACATAAGTTTGAGCAAACTTGGGGAGATAGTGAAGGACAGGGAAGCTTGGCGTGCTCCAGTTCATGGGGTCACAAACAATCGAAAATGACTGAGTGAACAAAACAAAGATAATTCAAGAAGATTTATGGAAGGAGTTGTACCTGACTTATTTCCTCTATTTAAGTTAACAGTTTGTCATTGTGGCGCATTCTATTTCCAGGAGATCTCCTAATTCTACAAAGTTTGCTTTGCAGTTTTCTTCCTCTTTATTTTCAATTTTCAATATAAGTAGAAATCATCCAGGAAGTGTGCTGAAATGCAGATTCTCAGGTCCCCTGAGAGTCCACCTCAGTAGGTTGGGGGCCCCGGGATCATGAATTTAACAGAGCATTGGGGTGGTGTGGGGGGGTCACACTTGGGAAAGCACTCTCATCATGTAAATAAACTCTTGTTTCCACCTAGAAGTCATTAAACGCTTTAACTATGGTGGTGGTTCTGCCTGACATAGTCCACAAGCAGATGTTCCAAAGGATAATCATGGGAAAGGCGAGGACCCTTCCTCCTCCCTGAGTCCGGAGCTGCTGGAATTAGTGTAGGTTTAGTCTCTCTGCCTGGAGAAGGCAATGGCACCCCACTCCAGTACTCTTGCCTGGAAAATCCCATGGACAGAGGAGCCTGGTAGGCTGCAGTCCATGGGGTCGCTAAGAGTTGGGCATGACTGAGCGACTTCACTTTCGCTTTTCACTTTCATGCATTGGAGAAGGAAATGGCAACCCACTCCAGTGTTCTTGCCTGGAGAATCCCAGGGACCGGGGAGCCTTGGTGGGCTGCCGTCTATGGGGTCGCACAGAGTCGAACACGACTGAAGCGACTTAGCAGCAGCAGCAGCAGTCTCTCTGCCCTTGAACTGGACAGACCTTCAGCTTCAGGGGTAGTGGGTGTGCTGGTAAGAGCCCACACATAAGACACACTTGGCTCTGGTGTTCATTTGCGCTGCAGTGCCCTAGCTGTTTAGCCTGGCTGAGCTTCAGTGTCCTAACCTGTAAAGTGGAGGGGGCTGTCACTTACCTCGCAGCTTTGTCCTTAGGATTGGAGGGGATGTTTGCAGAGCACCTGGCTGAGGATCTGCCATGTAGTAGATGCTCCCCCCAAATCGTGAGTGCTTCTATTAGTGGTCTTCCTTGCCTTTGCTAAGCTGGTTCTCTTTCCAGAAATGTCCTTCCTGCTTCTCTCTGTCCCTGGAAGTTGCCAAGTAGCAAACTCCGTGTTGTGACTGACTCATGCAGTTTTTAAAAATTAAAATTGGTTGCCCACACTAATAAAAGTCCAGATTTCACGCTTCTCTGGAGAAGCCAGAGTCTCTAGTCCTCAGGGGCCCTACATGGTGACCAAAGGCCTGGGATCTGGGAGGCTCCACTGTCCTCCGGTTCTGGGCTTTTCCAAGGGCCCTGGGGTCTCCAGGCTTCCAGCATGTGACATGGGATTCTAGACCATGGTTAAGTTAAATGACAGTTGTATCCTTTGCTAGTGTTTTCTCTCTTGTGCTTGTTTCCTCATTGATTATACACTGTGCGGGGAAGGGTAGGTGTTACTTCTGGCCAGTAGGGCAGTGCTCAGCACTTGGTAAGCCCCTCGATAAGTGCTTGGTTGACAGAGACCATATACTGTGGTCCTCAGTTTACCTCCTCCACGTATGTGTCCCTCTCCAGCAAGACCGCGCGTTCTGTGCAGTGGCTACCGTGGTGATGAACCCTTACTGATCCTATCTTTTACTATTTTATTTAGAATTTTTACCTGGATAACAAAGGAAAAAAAGAAAACAAGGAAACAAATGAGAAAATGAATGTGAAGAACAAGGAGTCCTTGCTTGAGGTAAGATTAATTTTGCAGAGCAGTAAGAAAAGAGAGGAGAGAGAGGAATACTCCAGAAAGAGAGGAGTATTAGCTGTATCTTTGTAACCTATTTGCTTCTTAAGAATAATGGGCGATTCAGACACACTGAAATTTTAACTTGGGGTTTCAAGATCAAATTACTACTAAATTATAGCTATTTAGATCATTAAACTGGTTCTTGGAGTTGGTTGTTCAAGAGTATTGTTTTAGACAATATAGTTTACTCTTCGTGAAGTTGAATTGGTAAGTCTTGACTAAAAGACAATAATCCACATGAAACTCCTAACACTCCATAGATTTCATTGCTTACATGCTTTTAACAGAAGTCAGGCGTGACTTCTTTGCAGTGAATTCTCTGGTGCCCCTCCAGCAGGCAGGTATGGTAGAAAGTGTGAGATGGCAGTTGGAGATCTGATCCAAGTTTGGTTCTGCCTGTTGAGGTTCATGTGTTATTGGGCAAGTCCAAGAACCTTGGTTTCCTGTGTCGTATTGCATTATTACAAAGATTTAGGAAGAAAGTGGAAGCACCATGTGTAAAGTATGCTACACGTGTCTGATTATCACTCAAGGCTGTATTCTGAAGTTCATTTAATGGTTGATTTTTTGGAAACTTCTGAATGACTTTTCACATTGCAACTTTGCTAAAAATTGAGGCCCTAGTCTCCGCCTATAATGCAGATGCCTGCTAGGCCACAGGTCACAGATGGGTATGGGAGCCCCAGATTTTTGTCGTCCCAATAACATGATGACCTTTTGAATTAGGAGATTTGTGGCTTCTCTCGAAAAGTCAAAAGACCTGGTGACACCTGGGCCCACATTCCCACCCAGAGCTGATGCTCACCATGAGGAAAAAAATGTGTAACTATGTGGGGTGATACATGTTAACTGCACTTATGATGGTGATCATTTTGCAATATATACATACATCAAATCATTAGGTCATATACCTAAATCTAATGCAATTTTCTATGTCAGCTGTATCTCAATTTAAAAGTATGCCAAAAATACTAATTTATACATATTTTATGTACAGAATTAATGATAAAAATTTTTCTATTTACTAGCAGTGAAATTATAACTTTTCCACTTACAGGTAAAGGAATAAGTTGTATATTTATCCACCTACAGTAATAGAAATAAATTTTATTTTATTATTTTTTTTTTGAAAGAAAGTGAAAATGTGTAATTAGCTAACATGTCCAACATAGAGACCAAAATAAGTAATTCCAGTTATAAACAGTTCTCTCAGGTTTTACATTTATAAATTAACTGCTGCTGCTGCTGCTAAGTCACTTCAGTCGTGTCTGACTCTGTGTGACCCCATAGATGGCAGCCCACCAGGCTCCCCTGTCCCTGGGATTCTCCAGGCAAGAACACTGGAGTGGGTTGCCATTTCCTTCTCTAATGCATGAAAGTGAATAGTGAAAGTGAAGTTGCTCAGTCAGGTCCGACTCCTAGCGACCCCATGGACTGCAGCCCACCAGGCCCCTCTGTCCATGGGATTTTCCAGGCAAGAGTACTAGAGTGGGTTGCCATTGCCTTCTCCAGAAATAAATTTTATGTAATACTTCCACAATATGTACCAAGATTGTACTCACTTCCTTCCTTATGAAGTTGGGGCTATCAGCACTCTTATTTTGCAAGAAAAGGCACTGAGGTTGAGTCACTTGCTCAGAATCACAGAGCTAAGTGGTCAAGAAGCCTAGAGGTCGAACTCTGGAGCTGAAATTCAGTCACCATGTTCTTCCTGTCTTTTGGCAAATAGTATGCAGTGTCAATATATGCATTCAATTAGAGCTGTAGACAAAATGATTTTTAGCTTGTAGGCTAGCTTTCCACACTTTATTTCAATGTGAACAAAATATATGTTTTATCTCTGATGAGTTTTATATCATTGGAATCTCAATTTCAGGAGAGTTTCTGTGGAACATCCATCATTGTGCCAGAACTCGAGGGAGCTCTTTATTTGAAAGAAGATGGGAAGAAATCCTGGAAAAGGCGCTATTTTCTTTTACGAGCTTCTGGAATTTATTATGTCCCCAAAGGAAAGACTAAGGTCAGAAAGAAAGAAAAAATGCTTATAAAAAAGGCATTTCATGAAAGTGAAAGTCACTCAGTCGTCTCCAACTCTGCAACCCCATGGACTGTACAATCCATGGAATTCTCTAGGCCAGAATACTGGAGTGGGTACCCTTTCCCAATACTGGAATGGGTAGCCTTTCCCTTCTCCAGGGGATCTTTCCAACCCAGGAATCAAACCCAGGTCTCCTGCATTGCGGGTGGATTCTTTTCCAGCTGAGCCACAAGGGAAGCCCAAGAATACTGGAGTAGGTAGCCTATCCCTACTCCAGCGGATCTTTCCAACCCAGGAATCGAACTGGGGTCTCCTGCATTGAAGGTAGATTCTTTACCAGCTGAGCTACCAGGGAAAAACTAAAGAAATCCTTAGGTGGAAATTTCAGTACTCTGCCTTTTGCTGTGAGATTCATGTGATGACAGTGTTTATTCAAATAAATATGCCTTTAGGATAGAATTTCAGAAATCTTGAATCTTTCAGCTGCTTTCTTTTAAAGGTAAAGAAATCTCTCTGCTATAAAAATCAGGTTTCAGAAATTATGACCAAAGCATTTCTCTAAAGATTAATTCATTTTTTTACACATTGATTTCAGAAGACTTTTTTCCCTCCCTTTTTACTCTATTGTTCTGTAGGCATAAGAGTAAGGCTTCTTTTATCTGGAATCATACATCTGGGTATAGCCAAACTGGGGGACAGTTTAGCGAGATCTAGGCAAATGTAAAAGAGAATACCCCTTCAAAGGCCTGCTCCATGTTTAGCAATCTACCTCTCAGAGTATTTTAAAGTATTTTTTGTAATAGCAAGATATTAAAATAACCTCTCGTCATCTATAGTAAGATGGTTAAATAAATAATTACATCTGTACAGTGTAATGGTATGCACCTATACAGTGTGATATAGCCTTTCATACATCCTGACATAAACCCCAAGATATAATGTTAAGAAAAAGAATAAATTCATGAAAAAATATTAAGAGTAAAATCTCATTTATATTTTTAAAATTTTATATTTGAATATGTCTACACATACATAGGCATATAAATATATCCCCCAAAACATTTGGAAGAATCTCTTCTCTGGAGAAGAGAAATGAAATGAGAAAAGAAGAGTGAAGGAAGATTTTCATTTTTCTTTTAAATATATATTTATATTTAATTTATCTTTAAATATATATATTTGTTTTTAAATTATAATGAAGGTTTTATTTTTCTAATTAAAAAGACTAAAACTTCAAAAATCCAGAAGAAAAGCTCTCACAAGAAAAAAAATGTACTAACATATATAAAGAAACAATTGTGCATTGAAATGAAGTAATTCTGCGCTTTATTTTTTATTCATTAAAAAACAGAATGTGAGAGGAGAGAAAAAGTAATAGGACAAATTTGTAGTTGATGTGTCACCAAATATGTAGATTAGAGGTCTTCACAGCGGGTATTATACGTAAGGAGAGGACTCTGTTTCCATAGCAACACTGCCAGCCCTAAAGAGATGTCATGAAAGGAATCTTTTCTCCTCAAGAAGAGATTCATGAAGTGTGTGCTGATTTTCTGAGCATCAAATACCACTCATTGTTCATCCACAAGGGACTTTTTTCCTAAATGCTGAGTCATGAAATCCATCAGTGAGTTAGAATGGCAAAAGCCAAAATAAAGCGTCTGACAAGGTGATCGATCAGTCACCGTGTCTGGACCACGCCAACACAGTAGTGAAGTCTCGGGGTTAGCCAGTCTCTGGGGGTCCTCGTCCAGTCGCCTCTAGGAGCTGGGACGCCAGTGTGATCTTTTGCTCCACCTGTGCCACGCTGCTCTGCCTTAGATGTGCTCTTTCACTTCTTACAATGCAGGCCTGGCTTTTAGAAGACTACATGGTAAATCCTTAAGTAACACCTGAACTTCTGTATTTCCCTACTAAAATGTAACCCCTCCTTGTGCCGTGAACAACCTTGGGGAAATATTACCTGTCAGCTAGGTTGAGGTTATTTTTTCCTTCTCTTTCAGACATCTCGAGATCTGGCCTGTTTTATACAGTTTGAAAATGTCAACATTTACTATGGGATTCAGTGTAAAATGAAATACAAAGCACCCACTGACTACTGCTTTGTTTTAAAGGTAGGTTTTAAGTCCTTACCTTAGATCTGTAAGCAGTTTGAATCAGTTATTTCCTTTTAAGAAATGTTCAGTGTTATATAGCTAACTACAAGTATAACATAATAAGCTTTTTATTGTAAACCAAAGTAGGAGAGGAGAAAACATTTCTACCCAATTCAGATCATTTCCCCCAAGTCTGTTACTGAGTCTAAAACTTTCAAGTTAGCCTGTCTGGATTTCTTCATCACTTTATGAGAATAAAAGCTCTACATTTTGGACAGCTTTTATTTATAATTTTATTGACAAAATGATTGATTGTTCAGTTATCAGGGCCTTATTCCATTGTAAGATATTTTGAGAAATTAGAAAGTTGACAAGACTTCCTAGGAAAATACAGAAAATAGAAAAATAGAAAAAAATCTGTTTCTAAAAATAGTATTAGTGGCTCTTGAAACTTTTTAAAGTACACATTATCAAAAGACAGTATATATTATCAGGTGTCTGGTAAGGCTGACATTAGCACCATATTTTGGAAGGCTGGGCAGAAGTAACTTTTCTCTGCCAAATGTAACAACTGACTCCTAGAAATGGACTCAAGGGATTTATGGAGCTCTTCTGGCCACACCATTGCCTCCGACACCACAAATCCACCTTCACAAGTTCACACCAGGAAAACCCAGGTTATCTCATTCCATTCGGCTCGGGTGCAAGGCTGTATGCAGAATTTCTTTTTTTCCTGCAAATATACTTTGTTATTTTTTATTAAATTATAAACATTGCTGTGCAATGTTATATAAATTACAGGTGTACAGTATAGTGATTCACCATTTTTAAAGGTTATACTCCACTTACAGTAATAAAATACTGGCATAGAAAGGGCCATGAGAACAGTGGCAAACATTAAACATTGCATCTGCAATGCAGTGATTTAAGCACTCTTCATATGTTAATTAATAGATTAATTCATTTCATCCTTTATCAGCCTTCCGTGGTAAGAGCCACAGTTCTCCCTGGTTTGATTTCTTTATTTACTTTTGGTGTGCTGGGTCTTCGTCGCTGCACGTGGGCTTTCTCTAGTTGCGAGAGCGAAGGCTACTCACTAGTGGTGGCGCACGGGCTTCTCGTGTGGTTGACTTCTCTTGTTGCGGCTCCGAGGTTCTGGAGAACAGGCTCAGTAGTTCTGCTGCACAGGTTTAGCTGCTTCATGGCATGTGGGATCTTTCTGGACCAGGGATCGAACCTGTGTCTCCTGCAATGGCCGGTGGATTCCTTACCACTGAGCCACCAGGCAAGCCTCTCTCCATAGTTTGTAGATGTGGAATCTGGGCACAGAGACTCTCAGCCAGGAACTAGCTGAACCAGGATGAGAAGCCAAGGCAGGGAGGGTGGTGTGGGGAGGCTATTCTCTCAGACACTGCCGGCACACAAAATCCCTTCTCTGCCTCCCTTACCAGCCCCAGCCACTCTTGAACTGTGTTTTCATTGTGTTGCTGTCTGCCCTCAGGGCCCTCGTTTGCAATCCTGAGACTCTGAGAACATAGGAACACGGAGACCCTCCTTTGCACATGGGCATCCCGATGCCTGCACGGCATAAGAATGTCTTCTGGCTCTAAGCATCAGCAGTCAGGGCTTCTCTGCTGGTGATGAAATATGCTTCAGAGCAGACAAATATAATGAAAGTTGTCAGAAGGGGGTTCAGTTTAGTTCAGTTACTCAGTAGTGTCTGACTCTTTCTGATGCCATGAATCGCAGCATACCAGGCTGCCTGTCCATCACCAACTCCTGGAGTTCACTCAAACTCAAGTCCATCGAGTCGATGATGCCATCCAGCCATCTCATCCTCTGTCATCCCCTTCTCCTCCTGCCCCCAATTCCTCCCAGCATCAGAGTCTTTTCCAGTGAGTCAACTCTTCGTATGAGGTGGCCAAAGTATTGGAGTTTCAGCTTTAGCATCCTACCTTCCAAAGAACACCCAGGACTGATCTCCTTTAGAATGGACTTGTTGGATTTCCTTGCAGTCCAAGGGACTCTCAAGAATCTTCTCCAACACCACAGTTCGAAAGAATCAATTCTTCGGCACTCAGCTTTCTCCACAGTCCAACTCTCACATCCATACATGACTACTGGAAAAACCATAGCCTTGACTAGACGGACCTTTGTTGGCAAAGTAATGTCTCTGCTTTTCAATATGCTATCTAGTTTGGTCATAACTTTCCTTCTAAGGAGTAAGTGTCTTTTAATTTAATGGCTGCATTCACCATATGCAGTGATTTGGGGGCCCCCCAAAATAAAGTCTGACACAGTTTCCACTGTTTCCCCATCTATTTCCCATGAAGTGATGGGACCAGATGCCATGATCTTCGTTTTCTGAATGTTGAGCTTTAAGCCAAATTTTTCACTCTCCTCTTCACTTTCGTTAAGAGGCTTTTTAGTTCCTCTTCACTTTCTGCCATAAGGGTGGTGTCATCTGCATACCTGAGGTTATTGATATTTCTCCCAGCAATCTTGATTCCAGCTTGTGCTTTTTCCAGCCCAGCATTTCTCATGATGTACTGTGCATAGAAGTTAAATAAGCAGGGTGACAATATACAGCCTTGACGTACTCCTTTTCCTATTTGGAACCAGTCTGTTTTTACATGTCCAGTTCTAACTGTTGCTTCCTGACCTGCATATAGGTTTCTCAAGAGGCAGGTCAGATGGTCTGATATTCTCAGCTCTTGAAAAATTTTCCACAGTTTATTGTGATTCTCACAGTCAAAGGCTTTGGAGTAGTCAACAAAGCAGAAATAGATGTTTTTTCTGGAATTCTCTTGCTTTTTTGATGATCCAGTGGATGTGGGCAATTTGATCTCTGGTTCCTCTGCCTTTTCTAAAACCAGCTTGAATATCTGGAAGTTCATGGTTCACGTATTGCTAAAGCCTGGCTTGGAGAATTTTGAGCATTACCTTACTAGCGTGTGAGATGAATGCAGTTGTGTGGTAGTTTGAGCATTCTTTGGCATTGCCATGAAAACGGACCTTTTCCAGTTCTGTGGCCACTGCTGAGTTTTCCAAATTTGCTGGCATATTGAGTACAGCACTTTCACAGCATCATCTTTCAGAAAGGGCCCATAAACCCATGGCCAGAGACTGGAGCACAGATTTTCAGCAAGAGAAAGCAGAGATCTCAGACCTAGAGGGCTCCAGGCTGAGGATTTAGACCCAGTGAGCAGGGTGGGAATGTGGTTACTAGTGCTGACTCACAAACTTGGGACTAGGTCCCAGGATCATGTGTTGAAATATCTGGCCTGGGATATGGGTCACCCTGGGCTGCACTGAGAATGGCGATGCTGAGACCCAGAGGAGGGCCTCCCATGGACGGGGCCAAGGGTTCTGAGATGGAGAAAAATGCAGGCTTGATGATGAATCAGAATAAAAAAACAACCCACCAGGAACATGCATTTCCCTTTTCTCAAATGATGATGACGGATTCTGTTATTAAGCCAGGTTCCTTAACGGGCAGTCGCCCTGCTTGTTTTGCACTTAGGCACACTTCTCACTTCCTTCCCAAAATGCTGGGAATTTTTACTCATTTGCTGAGTAAAAGGGTCAGTCATCCTTTGGAGAACTTAATTTTCTTACAAACATTCTGGTCACTTATTGCCCTTTCTGTCCACTCTGGAGGGTGGAAGAAACTCTTGATATGTAGATATTTCATGAGAGTGAGCAGCTTGACAGAATTCAGAGTATGCACGTGCATTGCAGAGAGGGTTCAGGCTTAGAGTAGCATGTTAAGAGATCGTGTGAGTCCACAGACGTGCACCGGCTGAGAAGTTCAACCCGGGAGCTTCTTACTCAGGATGAACCCATGGATTACGACCATCCGTGGAGGGGGCTGCCAGGAAGATGGGAGTTTGAGTCCTGGCTCTGTCTCCTGGCACAGTGTCAAGACTCTCTAAGCCTCACTGCCCTCTGCTAAGAAGTGGAAATAACACTTCCCGTGCAGATTAAACCATCTCTGCCCACAAGACCAGTAGTGCAATGTTGACAGACATAACCAGTAAGCAAGAATTGGAGTCATTCTTACTGCACTCTAGCACCAGTTAAACATGCCTGTTGACCAGCACTTCTCAAACTTGAGAGGGCATGGGACTCACCAGGAGAGCTGTTAAGACAGGTGATTGGGCCCCCAGAGCTTCTGATTCTGTGGGTCTGGGATCTGGCTAGGAGTTTGCACGTCCACCAAGCTTCCAGGTTCTTATCTGCCTCTTCCTTCCACAGCTGTCACCTTTTCCAAAGAACCTTTCTCTGTTTTCCAACTTTTGCTGTGGACTTTACCATGTCATTGAGTGACCGTGCATTTGTTTACATGCATCTCCCTCAGCAGCATCCCAGCCACCACTTCCTGAGTACAGCGTGAGCCACTCTTCCTCATCTCTGCCTGACCACCCAGAGGTGTCTACTGGACGCACGAGCCCTCGGTTCTCGTTAGGGTTCTGCCGCTCTGTGTGACTTTGGCTACACAGCTTAACTTCTCTGGTCTCCCACTGTTTCGAGGATCTGTAAGATCCCTTTGGACAAGGTCGGTTGCCCTGACCTTTGTGTGCTGCGTGGCATGTCTGCGGGAGCTTCTCCCTTTCTGTGGTCAGGAGCAACGAAACCAATGGCAGAAGAGGCTGGCCAGTGGCATGGAGCTGGCATTTTTCCTTAAACTTCTTTGCAGATATTTTCAGGAAAATATCAAGTAAACGCCTTGGCAAGGTCCCAAGACACGACAGAAGTCTAAGCACGGGGACTTGCTGAGTGACGTCCTGGGAGCCTGCAGGGTTCCTGCCTTGATGGGGAGCCAGAAAGGAGCTTGAGCCCACTGGGCAGCTCCTCTTAGAATCGTAAAATCTGAGGCTCACAAGTGAGGTTTGAGGTCATCTTCAAGATCACCTGATGTTTAAGTCTCCTTTATCCAATCCTGGTACACTTGTGATATGAGGAAGTTGGTGAGATGCACCCCACTAATGTTGGGGAGAATAAACCAAAGTCTGTACATCAACCTCTTCATCACAGGAGGAGCCGTGGTTAGAACTCAAGGTCAAGTGTTCTTGCCTGTGTTTTGCGCTCAGTAGCCACTGTATTTAAAGGAAGAACCACATTTTACTCTGGATGAACACACTTAAGAAATTGTTGATTGTGCTTTTTAAGTGGATCCCTGTACCCAGACAGCTGCTTCCTGCCTTTCACTCCAAGCACAGTATGATTTACAGTCTGCTCCTGGGAACCCAGCTTTCCCATCACATGACATGCACACACACACACACACACACACAACAAATTTTAATATACCAAACCCAAGGTAACAAAAATCAACTTTTTAAATTCCTCCAGGGGAGGAAAAATATAGCTGTTTTCTAAGAACAATTATAAACACCAGATTGCTGGAGACACCCATGTTTTGTCCTTCTTACACAAGGGCCAGACCAGAAAGTTCTGTTCTCGTTCAGTTGGAAAGTTTGGTTGAAAGTTAGGGAGCCGTGTTTCTGGTGCTGAAAGACAGGAATGTTCTGTATGACCTTGGACCTTGAGCACTCCACCGCCTCTGCACCTGCCCATCGCTGCACTCTTTGACCAAGAGCTCCTGGAAGCCCTGGGTGACCACCTCGAGCAGCACCCAGCTCACTGCCACTTAAAATTAGACAGAGATACTCCTTCTCTGGGCCATCCATGTGGGCAAGAGATGACATAAGACAGGGAAAAACCCTGAATTCCCCATAGCAGAAATAACCCTAGGCCTGCATGAGAGTCACAAAAGCATTAATTTCTTGACATGAGAATTACAGCACAGAAGCTCCCTTATCTGATAAATGGAGAAGTGATTTGGATTTCTTGTAGGGCTAGAAACATGAAAGGTGTGAAGGTTTCCAGATGTTCAAAAAGCAGGAATGGACATGGCTGTTGATAATATAGTAAAAAGTGCTTGTGATAAATCATGTCAATTGTTTCCAAATTTAGCCTCTATAAAAAAGTACCCCTATTCCTAATTCTAAAATTGCTACCAGTGATTTTGGCCACCATCTCAGGAAATTTCAGATGCTGTGAGAATTTTCTAAACATTTTTTGAAAGGTGCTAATTTGTGAAGAGTTTACAAATGGTCTTTGGAATGACTTTTTTCCAGCATCCCCAGATTCAGAAGGAGTCCCAGTATATCAAGTATCTGTGCTGTGATGATGCCAGAGCGCTAAGCCAGTGGGTCACAGGAATCAGGATTGCCAAGGTAAGAGAATGGGTGGACTCACCCGACCTTGAATTTGCCAGCTAACCTGGCAAATTGACATGGGTCCAATCTTTGTGTTACACGGAAACAGCTGATTCATTCTTTTTTTTCTTTTCTTTTTTTTTTTGGCCGCACAAGATCTTAGTTGTGGCCTGTGGGATCTAGTTCCCTGACCGGGGATCAAACCCAGGCCCCCTGAACTGGGAGCTCAGAGTCTTAGCCGCTGGACCATGAGGAAAGTCCCAACCCCTGATCCATTCTCACTACATCAATGCCGTTAATGGATCAGTGCCACCACTATCACCTCGTTTATTTGCCCATTGGTTTTTTATTGAGTTAAGTGGCAGTGGTTGACACATGGACCTCTCCCATGACCTGAGGAGCAGTGGTTTATTTTCACACGAGCTATTTCAGATATTGATTTCTGGAGAGCTTTGCAAGTGTTATGCGTAATTAGGAAACATGAGATACAAGCTATGGCAAAATTACATAGAGACATGTGTCATCACATTGCATAGCTAAAGCTCCCTTCTCGTGGGGAGGTACAAATATTACCTGATTTTGCTAATCTGGAATATTATTTCACATATGAAAACATGGTTTGTGGATTTTTCTTTTTTAATGGAAATACTTCTACTAAAAGTATCTCAGGTAAAGGAGTAAAGGAATAGTCATGAGGTCCTCTTTTCCCTGAATTTGTGGACTGCAGTGGAGGGCAGAGTTTGGGATAAATGGATTGCTGTTGCTTCTTTTGTGTTCTCTCTCTAGTATGGGAAGACGCTCTATGATAACTATCAGCGGGCCACGGCCAAGGCAGGGCTTGCCTCTCGGTGGACAAACTTGGGCACAGTCAACGCGGTGCCGCCAGCCCCGCCCTCCTCAGGTACCACGCAGCGGGGAGATTCTGACACCTGTGCCAAGCTCAGAGCTTGTGCTCAACTGGAAGATACGCAGTTCTATGCCAGAATCCCAGGACAAAGACCAGACGTGGATGCATTATTATGCCATTCTCTTCCACTTTCTCTCCTGCTCTACTGTGTCCTTCTCATCAACACCAATCCCTTCTTCAAAGAAACGAATTTAAAACCCTCCCATGACTCCCAATCCCCCTCCTGCTCCATCAGGCAAACAGACTGTTCTAAAGGGTGGACTGTATTTGCTGTCTGCTATTCTACTTCCTGTTCACTCCCCAGGGCTTCCCAGGTGGCTCAGTGGTGAAGAATCTGCCTGCCAGTGCAGGAGACTTGGGTTCAGTCACTGGGCTGGGAAGATCCCGTGGAGAAGGAAACGGCAATCCACTCCAGCATTCTTGCCAGGGTAATCCTCTGGACAGAGGAGGCTGGCAGGCTGCAGTCCATGGGGTCGCAAAAGAGTCAGACATGACTTAGTGTGTAAACAGCAATGACTGTTCACTCTTCATAACCATTTCAGTCAGGCTCCTGCCTCTAGTACGCCATGGAAAATGCTCTTGCTAAATCAAACTACTATAACCTCCTCTTTTTTTTTTTTTTTTTAAATTTAAACTTTCCAGCTGTACCCCACAGCATGGGGATCTCAGTTCCCCCACCAGGGATCAAACCCTAGGC
The DNA here is from genome assembly GCA_006410875.1 of Neotragus pygmaeus. NCBI lineage: Eukaryota > Metazoa > Chordata > Mammalia > Artiodactyla > Bovidae > Neotragus > Neotragus pygmaeus. The sequence continues at coordinate 172,373 of SJYV01054512.1, read as the reverse complement.
CCCTGCATTGGCAGTGTAGAGTCTTAACTACCGGATCACCAAGGAAGTCCCTTAAACCCTTCTTTCTAGTTGCCCTTTCAGCAACCCCAACACAACTGACCACTCCTCCTGGAGGCAACCCCTTTTCTGGGGTATTTCCCTCCAAGTCCCACACCCGACCTTAACTTTTCTAGCTACCCTTTTTCAACCCACTCTTTATTAAAGCAGGTTTATTCTTCTTCAACCCCAACTTAAATTACCCAAGGCTGAGTCAGTCCTAACCCTACTCTCATACTATCTTCCTAAGTGATCTGATCCACCCCCATCACTGTCTACACGCTGACCACCTATAACTGCATAAATCCAATCCAGGCTTCTCTGTTGACCTTCAAACCCATGTATCCAACTGTCTGCTCAGCGGCTTCATCTGAATGCACCCCAGACCTCAAACTCAACATCTGTAAAACTGAGCCCACCCTCTTCCTCTCCCGACTTGCTCCCCCATGATTGTTCTGTTTCCACAAATAACATCATCATCTGCCCAATTACTCCTGCAGGAAACATGCAAGAAAAGCTCATTGTTATCAGGTCGTATCCGACTCTTTGCAACCCTGTGGACTACAGCATGCCACGCTTCCCTGTCCTTCACTGTCTCCCGCAGTTTGCTCAAATTTATGTCAATTGAGTCGGTGATGCTATATAATCATCTCGTCCTCTGTCGTCCCCTTCTCCTCCTGCCTTCAATCTTTCCCAGCATCAGGATCTTTTCCAGTGAGTCTGCTCTTCATATCAGGTGGCCAAAGTATTGGAGCTTCAGCTTCAGCATCAGTCTTTCCAATGAATATTCAGGGTTAATTTCTTAGAGGAGTGATTGATCTCCTTGCAGTCCAAAGGACACACAAGAGTCTTCTCCAGCACCACAATTTGAAAGCATCAGTTCTTCGACGCTCAGTTTTCTTAATAGTCCAGCTCTCACATCCGTACATGACTACTGGAAAAACCATAGCTTTTGACTAAGAAAGGCTCATTCACCTTCAAATCCAATCACTCCTCAATCTTGTTAATTCTGTCTTCTGAGTATTGGTCAAATCTGTCCGTGCCTGTCTCCATTGCCATCAAATCCAGACCACCACCATCTTCACGTGGCCCCACAGGCTGGTGCCCCAGCCCTCGCGATGCTTTCTGCTGCTCTCAGATAAGTCCCCAGTCCCCAGCAAGGCCACCAGAACCTGCATGACATGAGCCTCACACATTTCGCCTCTTGCCCCACCTGTCTTCCTGTTCCTGTCACAAAACCCACCTGTTGTTTTTTTTCCCCAATTTTTCAAAGCCCCAAGCACCCTCCTTTCTTTTTTTTTAACCCTCTTTTCTTTGAGACTTCACAGATGCTCTTCCTTGTTTATGAGGCTCTTTTCTTTCTTTAACTAGATCTCTGTTTTTCATGTTTATTATTTACTTGGCTGTACCAGGTCTTTAGTTGTATCCTGTGGAATCTTCCCATACGTACTCTCCAGGCCAGAATACTGGAGTGGGTAGCTGTTCCCTTCTCTAGGAGATCTTCCCAACCCAGGGATCCAACCCAGGTCTTCTGCATTGCAGGCAGATTCTTTACCAGCCGAGCCACAGGGGAAGCCCAAGAATACGAGAGTGGGTAGTCTATCCCTTCTCCAACAGATCTTCCCAACCCAGAATCAAACCAGAGTCTCCTAAGTGGGATCTTTCAGTGGCTATGTGTGAACTCTTCCCGGGTGGTGCTAGTAGTAAAGAACCCGCCTGCCAATGCAGGAGACATAAGAGATGTGGGTTCGATTCCTGGGTTGGGAAGATCCCCTGGGGGAGGGTATCACAATCTAAACTCCAGTATTCTTGCCCGGAGAATCCCATGGAAAGAGGAGCCTGGCATGCTATAGTCCATGGGGTCGCAAAGAGTCAGACAGGACTGAAGTGACCTGCACACACATGTGAACTCTTAGCTTCAGCATGTGGGATCTAGTTCTCCGACCAGGAATCTAACCTGCATCCTCAGCATTGTGTGCACAGAGTCTTAGCCACTGGAAGTCCCCATGGTGCGCTTTCTTTCTAAATTCTTTCTAAATGGGCTAATGTCTGCCCATTTTCAGATCTCAAATAAATTGTCCTTTGTAGGTCAGTCATCATTAATAATCTGTGTAACTGTTAGTTTCCTGTTACCTGCTCTAGAAACTGAAGGAAATCATGCTATCAGGGACTGTTTCTGTATGGTCAGTTCAGTTCAGTCGCTCAGTCGTGTCCAACTCTTTGTGACCCCATGGACTGCAGCACACCAGGCTTCCTGTCCATCACCAACTCCCAGAGCTTGCTCATACTCATGTCCATTGAGTCAGTGATGCCATCCAACCATCTCATCCTCTGTCGTCCCCTTTTCCTCCTGCCTTCAACCTTTCCCAGCATCAGGGTCTTTTCCAGTGAGTGGGTTCTTTGTATCAGGTGGCCAAAGTATTGGAGCTTCACCTTCAGCATCAGTCCTTCCAATGAATATTCAGGACTGATCTCCTTTAGGATTAACTGGTTTGATCTCCTTGCAGTCCAGGGAACTCTCAAGTCTTCTCCAGCACCACAGTTCAAAAGCATCAATTCTTAGGTGGTCAGCTTTCTTTATAGTCCAGCTCTCACATCCATACATGACACTGGAAAAACCATAGCCTGGACTAGACAGACCTTTGTCAGCAAAATAATGTCTCTGCTTTTTAATTTGCTGTCTACTTATTACCAAATTCAGACTTAAATTGAAGAAAGTAGGGAAAACCGCTAGACCATTCAGGTATGACCTAAATCAAATCCCATATGATTATACAGTGGAAGTGACAAATAGATTTAAGGGCCTAGATCTGATAGAGTGCCTGATGAACTATGGAATGAGGTATGTGACATTGTACAGGAGACAGGGATCAAGANGACAAATAGATTTAAGGGCCTAGATCTGATAGAGTGCCTGATGAACTATGGAATGAGGTTCGTGACATTGTACAGGAGACAGGGATCAAGACCATCCCCATGGGAAAAAAAAATGCAAAAAAGCAAATGGCTCTCTGAGGAGTCCTTACAAATAGCTGTGAAAAGAAGAGAAGCGAAAAGCAAAGGAGAAAAGGAAAGATATAAGCATATGAATGCAGAGTTCCAAAGAATAGCAAGAAAGATAAGAAAGGCTTCTTCAGCGATCAATGCAAAGAAATAGTGGAAAAGAACAGAATGGGAGAGACCAGAGGTCTCTTCAAGAAAATTAGAGATACCAAGGGAACATTTCATGCAAAGAAATAGGCTCGATAAAGGACAGAAATGGTATGGACGTAACAGAAGAAGATATTAAGAAGAGGTGGCAAGAATACACAGAAGAACTGTACAAAAAAGATCTTCACGACCCAGATAATCGCGATGGTGTGATCACTTGTCTAGAGCCAGACATCCTGGAATGTGAAGTCAAATGGGCGTTAGAAAGCATCACTACGAACAAAGCTAGTGGAGGTGACGGAATTCCAGTAGAGCTATTTCAAATCCTGAAAGATGATGCTGTGAAAGTGCTGCACTCAATATGCCAACAAATTTGGAAAACTCAGCAGTGGCCACAGGACTGGAAAAGGTCAGTTTTCATTCCAATCCCAAAGAAAGGCAATGCCAAAGAGTGCTCAAACTACCGCATAGTTGCACTCATCTCACATGCTAGTAAAGTAATGCTCAAAATTCTCCAAGCCAGGCTTCAACAATACGTGAACCGTGAACTTCCTGATGTTCAAGCTGGTTTTAGAAAAGGTAGAGGAACCAGAGATCAAATTGCCAACATGCCACATCTAGAAAAAGCTAGAGAGTTCCATAAAAACATCTATTTCTGCTTTATTGACTATGCCAAAGCCTTTAACTGTGTGGATCATAATAAACTATGAAAAATTCTGAGAGAGATGTGAATACCAGACCACCTGACCTGCCTTGCCTCTTGAGAAA
>SJYV01054512.1:120515-155847 GCA_006410875.1 Neotragus pygmaeus | reverse complement strand
CCTCGCCGCCGAATCCGTGAGGACGCCCCCGGTGACCGTCAAAAGGCCGCCGCCTCCGCCTAAGAGGCAGGAAAACCCTGGACCACCGGGCGGGGGAGGCGGGGAGCAAGATTTCATGTCGGATCTCATGAAGGCTTTGCAGAAAAAGAGAGGCAACCTGTCCTAAAGGGAAGCTTAGAAATACCTTGGGGTGATGGGCGTAATGTTGTTAACCTGAAATGCATTTTTGCTACTTTGACTCCATGACTTCATTTTAGATACAGTATTGAAGTATTCAGACTAGAAATGCAAATGGAAACTTCTCCCTGTTGCTGAAGAACATTAGTAATCCTTAACCTACACAGAATTGAGACTATCTGCGTGAATGTACCCTTCTTTTCTGTGTATTTCCATTTCGATAGATTTTTGTTTTCCCTTTCCAGTTTTTGTTATTTTATTATGTTCTGAACCATCAAATTAATAAAAGTTTAAAATGTTTTATCTGAAAATGGTATTTCTAGAAATATCAGTATAAATTTAGTGCAATATCAATCCTATTTTATAATATCTATTTGACCTTTTACAAATCCTAGGCCTTCTAAAGTCTTGTTGATCTTTGAAATATGTTCCATCTCTGTCTCAGTAACCTCCAGAATTTTCCGAAAAGTTGAAAGAGGAGAAAGAAAAGAGACGTAGAGTGAATTTAGTTTCTTGAGGTTTCACTGTTTGGTTGAAGTCCTGGACATACCCTAACTTGGCTTTGGTCTTCTAGTGTTGAATAAGATAGTAATTGGTTGAAGGGGAAGCTTTTTAGATAGTTTTTGGATTCTCTGTTATTATACTATTATTTGCTATAAGTTGTTATGGTGCTATAAATTGCTATAAAAATTTACACAGGAAAAGGCAATCATATTCTTCTATGTGGAATGTTTTCCCTCAGATAAACTCAATGCTGTTTTAACAACCAATTTATCCTCAGTTCCTGTTACCCTTATCTCCTCTTTCTAATTGGCTGAGAATCCTTTTAGATTTTTTTAGTTTTATTTCCATGGTTCTGTTTTATTTTCTTTTTAAATGTAAAATACCTCAAAATCTTCTTAAAGTGGGTAGAGAATAATAATTAATGTGTTATTTTCTATTTAAGGAAGATGATTAACCTGATATTTTAATATTTGGATAAAAGCTCTAAATTGACCTTTAAGACAAAATGCAAATTCAGATTTTAAAACCAAAATATTTAATCATTAAACCTGATAAGGTGCACTCAATTTTTCCTAAACACTGGGATCAATGGCCATGGAAAGGAAGGGCTCAGAGAACAGGACTGAGAGAAAGGGAGAAGGAGAGAGGTGTTTATTACGGGCTTCAGTGGAGACCCCCAAACCATCAAGTCAAACATATAGAAATATAAAAATGCAAACTTTAAAATGTTCTTGCGTTTTAGCATTAGATGATATATATTTTTAAAAAGCTACAGAAGAGAGCTGATTTTGTGGTCAAAATATTGAGGCAGTTTTAGTGGACCAAAAGGTTGAATGCGCTGTTTCTCTCTATCCCTGCCTTTGTTAAAGGATATAAATGAAAACACTAGGAAGTGGATGGTCCAGACAGCCCTTGCTTTGCATAGTTTGGCCTGCACAAATTCCCATTAGCACAATTTAGTTAAATAACACTAGATCCCCAACATGGTTCATATATGCTGCCATAGTATTCTAACCAGTAATTAGTTTTAACTAGTAAGTAATTATACGGAGTACAAATTTGCTGTTAGGTTTTCAACCCATAAATCACTATATAAGTAACAGATACATATCATGATTAGTGACAAGTTCCATCCCTTCTTTAATGCCTGTTAGGGATTGATCACTGAATATTTGTTATTCAGTTTATGTACAGACAGAAGTGTCTTAAGGTGATAAAGTATTATACATATGTGTCAAGTCATTAATGTTTGAAGATACAGAAATATTCATAGATTAAGTGAAATTATGTCAGAATTCCTTTAAAATACTTGGGGATATGTAAATTCTACTTCAATGAAAACAATGACTAGAAATGGAAAGTGTGTAAGGGTATAAATGAAGCAAGACTGATCATGCATTGATAAATTGGTTGAATGGTAAATCAGGTTCATTAAGCTATTCTCTTTATTTTGGTAAATGATTGAAAATTACCATAGTAGACAAAAAGGAGGAGTATGATTAAATTCTATTATTTGATATAACCCAAATTTCTAGGTACATGGTATTAGGTTGCTAGTTTTAGAAACAACTTATAAATTCATTAAAAGATTGTCATAAAGTTTTTTTTAGTTATTGAGAATAACTCAGGTGGTTTATTATTAAATTTATTAATTAAAACAAAAATGATCACAAAGGTGTTCCAGAGAATAGGCCAACTTTATTTGGTTAAAACAAATTTCTATACATTACCATTATTATAGAGTCCAGTATTGTCAAGAAAATGTAGGTGGTCATTAAGAATTTATCAAATAGATTGTTCTATCCTGGGTTTGATGACAGAATTATTCCTTAATTGATTTGCCCCAAATTAAGATGAGCAGCTAACCCTGAGATCTCTGGCCCAAGAAGGAGTTGGGGAGGAATAGCCTGCTCTCTCAGCTGCAGAATGCTTCTGGAAAGGATGGCGGAGAACTTGCTGGAGGAGGTGGACCTGGGAAGCAATTTAAACTAGATAAATACAGATTCTCTTTACTAGGACCCTTATGAATTTTCTAAATTTTTGAAACAACTAGGTAAATTTTAAATGTATATGAAGCTGCTTAAACATTTTCTGTTTCATTACAACTTCAACTATGGCTGTTACTTAACATTTCTGTTGTTCCACAGGAAGTTCCTTAGGTACTAGTTTTTTTGCTAAAACAGTAGAGTGAATATGTACAGTGTCATGAAGAATACATATATATCCTCATCATTTCTTAATTCCTTCACAGCATTAAGAGAATTGTAATTTTCTAAAATATTTATAAAAATAAGAGGATGTCAGTGATTTACACTATTTCCAGATCAAAGGTATGGATTCCAACTGACGCTGCTTCGTCATTTGCAATTTGGCCCTGTGATGTAAACTGAGGAATCAAAGAACTCACCTCTTTCAACATAAATTCTGGGATCGAAATGTGTATTTTCATTTAGTTATAAAATAATTAAATCATGGGGATATACAGTATGGTGACTATAGTTAATAATACTGTACTGTATTTGAAAGTTGCTAAGAGAATCTAAAAATAAAAAAAATAGCTCTCAAAAAGTCCTCATCACAAGAAAAAAAAATGTAGCTATGTATGCAGACGGATGTCATCAAGACTTACCGTGGTAAACATTTCACAAAATACACAAGTATCAAATCATTAGGCTCTACACCTGAAATTAACAAAATGTTACATGCCAACTATACCTCAATTTAAAAAGTATGGATAACCTATATTAAACCTATCTAATCTCACCTGCTAGTTTAAAAGCTCCCTGAATATATTTTTATACTTTTCCACAGCACCTTGCAGAGAGTGGATTCTCAGGAAATGTTTGATGCAGAAAGGTAAACACAAGAGGTATGTGTCAAGGGTTATAGGTCTAAAGGTTTGACCAAATCTTTTTCCTGCAATGAGAATTTAACCCTCGGTTAACTTTCTGGGTCTGTTCCCTAATAACCTGCTAAGTGGTTTGTCCACTGTATCACCATACAACATGGCTCACGACTGACAACACTTGGCCTGGGAGAACTGTGAACACCTGAGAGAACGCCGGGCTTCCTCTAGTGTGAGGACTCCTGGGATGAGGCAGGTCTCTTGCAGGACTATTGGAAACTATGCCCATGGAGCTGTTATAGCAGCCACTGGTTTGTGTGCAACATGCAGCTTTTCAGCCAGGGCCACCCCTGTGTCTTCCCAGTGTGGATCGTGCCCTCCTGCACCTGCGCTTTACCGCTGTCCCTGCCTGCCTGTGTGGACACTGCAAGAACTAGAAAGGAGGAACCGGATGGTGCCTGCTGGAAAGCTGTGTTTCTGCCCTATGTCTTTCTGAATTAAGTGGGGCCAAGAGCAGCCTGTGATAATCTTAGGAAGCTGAATGTTTACTTGAACCTAGGAAGACACCTCCCCTCCCACGGTGGACACTGTATCCTTACTTAAGTATAATTTTGGGGAGAGAGAGAAAAGAGAGAGTGAACAAAAGAGAGGGAAGGAAGCCAAAGCAAGCCAACAAAACACGTTATTAAACACTGTTTAGTTCCTCAGCTTAGACTGATTTATCTAAAGATAATACCGACAGCTCCTTTCTCTTTGTTTTTCCCTAATACTCTAAGAAGGTTACACTTTAAAATATTTTATTTTCTAAGATGAAAACCTGGGTTTTGTTAGGCTAATTGAATTACTGAAAAGTTAATGCAAGCTCCACATTAGAAATGGCAAGAACAGTTTCTCTGTCATGTGCGCTCTGGTGAGTTGTGCTGACTACACAGTACGCTGTGAGGAAGAGGATTCTGAGGCTGTGACCCATGCGGGCCAGAAGAGGGCCGTGATCCTCACTAATGTCTGCAGGACTGCAGAGGGACAGCGCGAGTGCCAGGACCATCCCTCTTCTGAAAAATACATTGTGTGTAATGCATTTTTAAACAATTAGGAAATATTTGAGACATAGAAGGTATACAGAATGATAAAAACAAACACCTCTGTGCCCTCTACTCAGCTTCAGAAATAAAATGCTTCCCGTATGGCTGAAGCCCTGAGTATCCTTCCCTAACCCAAACTTCCTCCTTGTTGCTAAGCAATCACCGTCCAAAGGTGATGTTATCATCTCTCTTCATTTTTGTTACTTTTATTATATATGGATATATCCCTAAAAACATATGATTTTACATGTGTTACATGAAATTGGGGTGGTGACACACTGTATGTATTCCTTTGCTTATTTTGCTAATATATGTGAGATTCATCCAAGCTGGAGAGTGTAGATGGTGCCTTCATCTTCATGGATGTCAAGACTCATTTCAGTGGACCCCGGTTGCTAGAGCCATGGAAGCCTGGTGAAAACAAAACCTAACTCCCTTTGGAGAGATGCTCGAGTCAAGCTTCACCAGGTTTCTGAGACTAAAATCCAAAACCCCCAGTGTGAACAGTGAATAGCAGAACCAGACCCTCAGGAGTTCAAATAATGTAGGTATGTGATATCAAATGAATATTTAAATTTTTAAACACATTAAAGAATACATTTTGAAATACAAGAAAATGCTCCACTGATTTTTTAAAAAAGAAAGAGACCAGGCAGTGAGAATCCTGGGAAGCTAGTGCTAGCAATGATGTGGTTTAGTAAGTCTGCAAAGAAAAAAAAAATTGTGTTTAAAAGATGATACATTTAAAAATGAATAAAAATAAGTCCAGGAAAGTCAACAGCCTTACCTCTGAAAAATCGTTCCTTTCTGCTTTTTGCACTGCGGATTCTGCCATCCAGTTCTTCAGCACATATCTAGGATTAACAGCTTAAACAAAGAGGGAGAGGTGCATTGTGGAACAATGATTACTAAGTCGACACAGGCCATATGAAATTACCACTGAAATGAGATAACCTTTAAGAACTTTGCTGGAAGCCCCAAATGAGAACAATGATCAGCTTCAGTCAATTCTGATTGTTTACAAACAGTGTACAGTATTCTGACCTTGTGGCACAGAAAAAACTTTGTTTAGCATTATAAGCAATATTATGGTTTATCTTTTCAGTGTTTCATCGATTTGGTTTTTCACCATGTTCAGTTCACTAAGCATTTTATACAGTGCAGAGTAAGTAGCAAATTCATCCTGTAGCCACATGAAGAGAGGAAAAAATTTGTTGCTTTTAACATCTTCAAACAGAATTAAGGTCTGACTCTAAGACTGTTTAATGCTGATGTTGCCAAAGGCAAACAGGATGGGTTACATGCAAGCAAAACTCTCTGTAAATTTATATTTTTTATAGTAACCATGCATTTTTCATATTAAAAAGTATTATAATACTGGGACATTGCAGAAACTATGTCTTTATTTGAGATGAACCTTTTCCAATATAATTTATCAAGTGGGTGGAGAGGAGGCAAGTTTATCCCCAGTGGCATAATAGGAATTCAGAGAGGACTCCCGATATCACCATTTTGTGATTCTCAACAGCATTCTTCTGAGTTACTTGAATGGACAGAATATACAAATTCCATTTCAACTTGGCTTTAAAGATCTGCCAAGATATGACAGATAATCTAAGATACAACTTCTAAAACAGAACTTCCCTGTGACCCAAGTAATCCTATTTTTCTAGGAACACAGTCTTTGGAAACAAATTTAAACATTCAAAAGCATTATTTATATTATGGAAAATCAGAAGCAACACGCTGCTGCTACTGCTAAGTCACTTCAGTCGTGTCTGACCCTCAGCCACACCATGGACTGCAGCCTTCCAGGATCCTCCATCCATAGGATTTTCCAGGCAAGAGTACTGGAGTGGGCTGCCATTGCCTTCTCTGAGAAGCAACATAAATACCTATTAATGGGGACTAAGTGAAACAACAAACTGCCAACTGGATGATCAAAAAAGCAAGAGAGTTCCAGAAAAACATCTATTTCTGCTTTCTTGACTATGCCAAAGCCTTTTGACTGTGTGGATCACAATAAACTGGAAAATTCTGAAAGAGATGGGAATACCAGACCACCTGACCTGCCTCTTGAGAAACCTGTATGCAGGTCAGGAAGCAACAGTTAGAACTGGACATGGAACAACAGACTGGTTCCAAACAGGAAAAGGAGTTCATCAAGGCTATATATTGTCACCCTGCTTATTTAACCTATATGCAGAGTACATCATGAGAAATGCTGGGCTGGAGGAAGCACAAGCTGGAATCAGGATTGCTGGGAGAAATATAAATAACCTCAGATATGCAGATGACACCACCCTTATGGCAGAAAGTGAAGAAGTGAAAGAGGAGAATGAAAAATTTGGTTTAAAAAGCTCAACGTTCAGAAAACTAAAATCATGGCATCCAATCCCATCACTTCATGGCAAATAGATAGGGAAACAGTGGCTGACTTTATTTTTCTGGGTTCCAAAATCACTGCAGATGGTGATTGCAGCCATGAAATTAAAAGACACTTACTCCTTGGAAAGAAAGTTATGACCAACCTAGACAGCATATTAAAAAGCAGAGACATTACTTTGTCAACAAAGGTCCATCTAGTCCAGGCTATGGTTTTTCCAGTGGTCATGTATGGATGTGAGAATTGGACTACAAAGAAAGCTGAGCAACAAAGAATTGGGCATTTGAACTGTGGTGTTGGAGAAGACTCTTGAGAGTCCCTTGGACTGTAAGGGGATCCAACCAGTTCATCCTAAAGGAGATCAGTCCTGGGTATTCACTGGTAGGACTGATGTTGAAGCTGAAACTCCAATACTTTGGCCACCTGATGTGAAGAGCTGACTCATTTGAAAAGATCCTGATTCTGGGAAAGATTGAGAGCAGGAGGAGAAGGGGACAACAGAGGATGAGATGGTTGGATGGCATCACTGACTCAATGGACATGGGTTTGGGTGGACTCTGGGAGTTGGTGAGGGACAGGAGGCCTGGCATGCTGCGGTTCATGGGGTCACAAAGAATCGGACATCAGAGACTGAACTGAACTGAAGTGAGACAATACATACCCTTTCAAAGATACATTATGCAGTCACTAAAAATGTTACATTATAAAGGGTGAAGTAAGAAAAATGTTTATTTTTAGTTAAAAAAGCTCTAAAATTATACCATAATATGATTACTACAATATTTTCTCATAATCAATACACACAGAAAAAGACCAGAAGGAAATGCATCAAAGAGTGAATAGCAGTTGTGTTTGAGTGATGGGAGTCTTTTTATTCTTTCTACAAATTTGCATTTTCCAAATTTTAAAGAATTCATTAAAAAAATAAAGAATTCATAGAGAACTCTTTTAAAATAAGAACACACACATACAATAAATATATACAGTCCTTAGATGAAAAAGAAAGTGGCATGCAAGGAAAATTGTGGAAGCAGTCAGCTTAGGCAGAAGGAGTAGAGTCACCCAATTTAAAGTCTACACTTTATAGAAACCTGGCAATGGAATACTGTTAAAATATACTAGGACTTTGGAGAAGGAAATGGCAACCCACTCCAGTGTTCTTGCCTGGAGAATCCCAGGGATGGCGGAGCCCAATGGGCTGCCATCTGTGGGGTCGCACAGAGTCGGACACGACTGAAGTGACTTAGCAGCAGCAGCAGCATACTAGGACTTGCAGCTGCAAACAGAAGTAGCTTGGATCAAATTATACACAAACTATTTGAAATCAGAAAATTGTAGATCTGCTTATAGAATTCTTTGAAGAGCTACTTAATTCCATACATTTTTAAAATCTGGTCTGGAACTTAACCATTGCTCATTGTGGAAATTAAGAGTACACTGTTCAGCACTTATTATTTCTTTTACTCAAAGCTGCAGCGTTGAATTCACTTAAATATCTTTCATTTTACCATCTCATCCATCCTGTCATGACCAAACAAATCCAAATCCTAAAGTCAGTCAGTTCAGTTGCTCAGTCGTGTTCAACTCTTTGTGAACTGCAGCACGCCACGCCTCCTTGTCAGGCATCATATTTTCTTCTTTCAATTTCTTTTTTTCTCTTAGTTGTTGAGAGTATCCATATTGAGCTGCCCTATAAATTTTGTATGACTGCATCAACATACATAAGTGGCTGGCAACTGAACCCATGCTGAGCCCCAAACAGGTTATTCACTTCCTTGTAAAAACTCCGCTTGCTTTTGTTTCTACAGTGATGTCCTGAGTCAAGAAGCAATCTCATCCACTAACTTAATGTGGGATATTAGCATCCCCTTATTTCATCCACATGGATCAGCCGCCCTGATGATACCAACTTACTAGCTCTCAAGAGTCCTCAGTAAGGCAAGAGAACTCCAGGACTTGAGTCCTTCTGTCTTATTTGATCTGTTAGACCCCACAGCGCAGAAAGAACTTCCATTTTTTTCTTCTATTTCTTTTACCAAGCATGATGTTGCATGGTAAACTGAAAGCAGTATATAAAGGTGACTTTTTTTTTTTTAGCTCCATCATTTAGTGGATGTGTATTAAGGCCCAGGCACTGTAACAAGATAACTTACAAATATTATTACTCAAGATTACAACATTCCTACAAAATATGCCCCCTTTACAAATAGCTGAGAGCCTTGAAACTTTATATTATGCAGCAAAAAAAGTGGCAAGATGAGATTCATCTGTCAGATTCTAAAACTCATGTTCTTTCTGCCATAAACCAAATCATCTTCCTTGTCTCTCCACCATCTTTGAAGACCATATTATTTAATCATCAATTGGCAAACGTGTTGAAAGCAGGGGTATCATACTCAAACTAAATGTCACCTGCTGAAACAAGAAAGGCTTCTATTTGACACTTCAACTCCATGAAAATATACTCATCTAAAGTTACTATAGTTAAAAGCAAAACAACAAATTCAGTTCCCTCAAGTAATTACTTCCAGGTTTCAAAACCTATCACTTTTATATAAAAATCTTTAAAGATGAAAAAAATCAAAAGGATTACTTACCTGTCATTCGTTTTCTTCTTTCAGAATCTGAGTCACTGATGTTACTAAAAAATGAACAAAACAAAGGACAGAATTAATCACTGTCTCCCCAGATCATATCTTTTTTCCAAAAGGGTGAATATTATTTCACAAGACAAATATTGATAAAGTTTTAATTACACTGAATCAGTACCTGAAAGGAAGACAGAAAATACTGTTTGATTAAACAACACATAAAATAATGCCTTATTTAGTTATTTGGGCTGTGCTGTGCTTAGTCACTCAGTTGTGTCCTACTCTTTGCAACCCTGTGGTCTTGTAGCCCACCAGGCTCCTCTGTGCATGGGATTCTCCAGGCAAGAATACTGGAGTGGGTTGCCATTCCCTTCTCCAGGGGATCTTCCCAACCCAGGGATTGAACCCAGGTCTCCCACATTGCCCACAAATATTTTGCTGTGTGAACCACCAGGGAAGCCCATTTAGTTATTTGAGATAAGCCCAAAAGTTTCATTTTTACCAATTAAAAAAAAATTTTTGTCTTAAAGAATTTAAACTCCTTGGCACCTATTTGTATCTTAAACACAGTTTTCTGAAAATAACTTGTTCTTTGTTACTCACGGTCAGCTTTATGAAAACCCTCCGCTGTCATTAAATTGTGAAAGGCTATTTGCTCCTGTGCATGCTGTGCTCTCCCTCTTCAACTTGTCCCACCTACAACTTGATACTCGTTCCTGTTTGTTGCTTCCAATTCATTGTGACGAGTATGAAGTGGAGTAACTTCTGACAATTGTATAAGATGTGAGGACAGTTAACAGACACTGGATGAAAGCCTGGGGCGCTCTCTCTCCAGAGCTTCAAGGCTTTGAGGGGGTGGGTCCTTGGGCAGTGTTAACAGAGTTGAGGTGAACAGAAGGGTGCTCTCTGTGTGGGTGAGATGTTAGCAGACATGGCTCATGCAAAGCAGACTTCCGGGGAGTTAGAAGGAAATGGTGGAAAATGGAAAGGAAGTGAGGAATCTAATGGGTTGATGATGCTAAAGTAACACATTATATGCTCTTTCAAGAAGTAAGATTAGGTTGAAAGTGAAGTCGCTCAGTTGTGTCCGACTCTTTGTGACCCGTGGACTGTAGCCCACCAAGCTCCTTCATCCATGGGATTCTCCAGGCAAGAATACAGGAGTGGGTTGCCATTTCCTTCTCCAGGGGATCTTCCTGACCCAGGGATCGAACCCAGGTCTCCCACATTGCAGGCAGACGCTTTAACCTCTACAACACCAGGGTTTACCTCTTTAGTCTTGAAAGGTACTGGGACACCCAGGCAGGAAAGAGTTTGTGCTTTGAGATCATTTTCAGTGCCCAGAATTCCTAGAAGAAAATACAGTAATAGACTGCTTATTTTAACTGTATGTTCCTTAAATTGTATGTTCCAATATTAATAATTTATAACATCGAGATTTCTTTTAAGGTTCTCTATTTCAAGTAGAAGCAGTAAAAAGGAACAGTGTTTTCCTTTTCTTTATATAACATTCAACTCAAATTCTAATTCATGGAAATTCATGTCATGGAATGATTTAAGAGAAATAAAAAAATATACAGAGTTCTTATAAATAGACATTACATGTGAATACTTATCAAAACCCTTCCTTTAAATAGAGAACTTGCTTAATTTATAATTTACTTTCAAAATTTAATTTGTAACTATTTTATTTAGTTATCTTTTAATTCATTATGTCAGCTATGTGCTAGGAACTATGTTAGTTGGGAAGGATATAAAAATTAATAAGACATAGCCTCTGCTTTTAAAAAGGAAAATGTGTAAACAAATAATTCAGTGCCATTTTAGAAGTGTTATAGAAATATACATAATGGTTAAAGGAACAGAAATAAGCAATTAGCTCTAGCCAAGTGTTACAGGGTTGAAAAAGTTTCAAATTCAGAGGACACAGAAATGAACTATTAAATAAAAGCATTATGATCTCTCCTAGATTTTCCCAATATTCAGTAATTTAAATATTAACACTTGTCAATAACTTGTTCAGATCATGTTTGTCTCAGTTTTGTACATTAAATGATAATTAGTTCTGATAGGCAAATCATTTCTAATTTTAAAATTATATCCAAGATGCTTAATAGTTAACATTTTGCTGAATAAGTAGACATTCTTTTATTCAAATCACCCCTAAAAACATAATTTATGGCTATTTTACACCTGTGAGAATTTTATGTGTGTGTATATATATATATATGTATATATTTCTTTAGTTAACAGAAGAGATCATAAAATATAATGAAGAAACTGAAATTTTACAAAATATGGCTATGTTTTTATCTGAAAATAATAAAAACAATGATCAATATAAAAGATTCACACCCTATAAATAGATCTATATTTATAAAAATCTATAATAAGTAGGGGTCTTCTGGTTAGTTCAGTTCAGTTCAGTTGCTCAGTTGTGTCCGACTCTTTGCGACCCCATGGACAGCAAGATGCCAGGTTTCCCTGTCCATCACCAACTCCTGGAGTTTACTCAAACTCATGTCCATCATTCCAGTGATGCCATCCAACCATCTCATCCTCTGTCGTCCCCTTCTCCTCCTGCCTTCAATCTTTCCCAGCATGAGGATCTTTTCCAATGAGTTGGTTCTTCTCACCCAAGTATTGGAGTTTCAGCTTCAACATCAGTCCTTCCAATGAACACCCAGGACTGTCTCCTTTAGGATGGACTTGTTGGATCTCCTAGCAGTCTTCAACACCACAGTTCAAAAGCATCAATTCTTCAGCGCTCAGCTTTCTTCACAGTCCAACTCTGACATCCATACATGACCACTGGAAAAACTATAGCCTTAACTAGACGGAACTTTGTTGGCAAAGTAATGTCTATGCTTTTCAATATGCTATCTAGGTTGGTCATAACTTTTCTTCCAAGGGGCAAGCGTCTTTTAATTTCATGGCTACAGTCACCCTCTACAGTGATTTTGGAGCCCAAAAAGATAAAGTCTGACACTGTTTCCATTGTTTTCCCATTTGCCATGAAGTGATGGGACCAAATGCCATGATCTTCATTTTCTGAATGTTGAGCTTTAAGCCAACTTTTTCACTCTGCTCTTTCACTTTCATCAAGAGGCTCTTTAGTTCTTCTTCACTTTCTTCCATAAGGGTGGTGTCATCTGCATATCTGAGGTTACTGATATTTCTCCCGGCAATCTTGATTCCAGCTTGTGCTTCATCCAGCCCAGCGTTTCTCATAGTGTACTCTGCATAGAAGTTTAATAAGCAGGGTGACAACATACAGCCTTGATGTACTCCTTTTTCTATTTGGAACCAGTCTGTTCCAAGTCCAGTTCTAACTGTTGCTTCTTGACCTGCGTACAGATTTTTCAAGAGGCAGGTCAGGTGGTCTGGTATTCCCATCTCTTAAAGAATTTTTCAGTTTGTTGTGATCCACCCAGTCAAAGGCTTTGGAGTAGTCAACAAAGCAGAAGTAGATTTTTTTTGGAACTCTCTTGTTTTTTTGATGATCCAGCAGATGTTGGCAATCTGATCTCTGGTTCTTCTGCCTTTTCTAAATCTAGCTTGAACACCTGGAAGTTCTTGGTTGACAGACTGCTGAAGCCTTGCTTGAGAATTCTGAGCATTACTTCTGGTTAATATCCATATTATTCCATAAACACAATGGATTAGTGTTGAAATAAAAAGATGACACATATTCTTAAAACTAAATTAAGAACAGCCACTTTGGTAACAGTTCAGCAGTTTCTTTAAAAATTAAACATACATTTACTAAACAACCGAGCACTTCTACTCCTCATATATACCCAAGAGAAATGAAAACATGTTCACACAAAAACTTGTATATGAATGTTCATAGCAGTATTTATCCACAATAGCCAGAAAATGGAAATGATCCAAATGTCCATCAACTAGTAACTGGGTAAACGGAACGTGGTCTATCCTTATAAGGGAGTTATAAGGTAATAAACAGGAAATAATATTTTAAGATCTACTTAAAAGTAATAAAGAGGAAAGAACCACTGATATAGGTTATAACATGGGTGAACCTCAAAAATATGCTAAGTGAAGAAGCCAGACACTAAAGTCTACATATCATATGATTCCATTTACAGAGAGTGTCTAGAAAGGGAAATCTTAAGAGAAAGAAAGAAGATTAATAGTTGCTTGAGGACAGAAGCAGAAAAAAGACATTCACTGCAAATGGGCACAAAGGATCTTTTAGAGTGATGGAATTGGTCTAAAACTGCACTGTGGCATAGCTGCAAAAATCTGCACATTATTTAAAAATCATTGAATTGTACACTTCAAATGAGTGGAATTTTAGGGTATGTAAATTATGCCTTAACAAACCTGTTAAAGAAAAGTGAGTTAAGAAAAAAGCCAAAAGGTGTGAATAAATACCTGAGGAATGACTAGTTCCTGTAATTGGCTTTGAGTGATCTCACTGAGCTGCCGAAATGTCATTGTAAAGTCAGCTTCTGTCTTTTCCATGAGCTAATGAAAATAATTACATTTAGCAACCTTAGTCATTCCAAGAATATACAGTATTCAGTCAAATGTTAATCAGGAAAAAAAGATAAAATGATAATAAACTCACATGTAAGAGAAATGCAATTAAATCATCATCACCCTCGGTTTTTCCAAGTAATCCCAATTTGGCTTTGAACAGTTCTCTAAATCTAAAGGGAAAAATGCCAATTCAATTTGTTATTAAAATTCTCACTATTTTAAGAATTGCACTCAAACCAAGCAGGATGCTTTAATATGTGTTCAAACAAACAAACCTTGTATAATAAAGAACAGGATACTCCTTAAGGATCTGAGTGGCACTGTAGGCAGAAAGGAAGAGAGCATAGGTAAACCTTAATTTAATATTCACTTTCTCGAATTACATTTTATGTGAACAAAGTGAACCTTCTCATATATTAAATAGTGTTCGATTATGTCTACTGATTCTATTTTAGTGATTTAATTTTATATCATATCTTAGAGAAAATTGTCCATATAAATTTACTGTCTCAAAGATTTGAAGACAGTACAGGTCAAATCATATCACGCCTGAAATATCACCATATACAATTAGCTTAGAGGATAAATGTTAATATGTCTCCATAATACCAAAAGAATTTGGTGTATTTTAAAACTTACCTAAGACCCCAAACAATGCATTAGATATAGATACCTCACCCAGGACGATGACATTTTAATTGCCTGAATGGGATGTAGGGGAAAATAATGCACAAATAGACGTTTCGTGAGGGAAAGTATCTGAAAAACTTGTTCTTTTTTAACAGTAGAGAAAATGGCAGAGAAGGGAGACAACTGTAGGGAGAGGGATGTAGTCGTTTCCAAATCAGAGGGGGTGGGTCGGGGAGGAGTGAGTGACTTGCTCAAATCATTAAAAGGTAAGGAAAGTAGGGGGAAGCTAAAGATAATGCACAACGTAAAACAGAAGGAATAAAATATATAAATTATTATAATCAATGTGAATAGCCTATATATGTCTGTTAAATAAGAAGCCCAACTACTTAGAAATTTAGAAAAACAGTAATAAATAACCTTTGGATCAAAGAAGACATAAACTATGATTTCACAACACTGAAAATAGAACACTTTATCCTTATATTATGGAAAAAGGCCAACACTGTACCTTCCCCCGCCCTCCCAAAATATATATATATAAACATATATATAGTTTGGAAGCCTTCACTATTAAATATTAAAGATTGTTTTTAAAATGTTTCTTGGTTTTAAAAAGGTGATCACTATACAGATATATTTTCACACTGATTTAATTAGTAGATTTTAGGTTTACTCACAGCTGCTTTTGCCTAGGATTCAATAATGGGTTTATTGCTTGTAACAACTTGTTTAAATTAAACATCCCAATATTGGCCTGATTTCCTATTTTATATCTTCTT
The DNA here is from genome assembly GCA_006410875.1 of Neotragus pygmaeus. Taxonomy (NCBI): domain Eukaryota; kingdom Metazoa; phylum Chordata; class Mammalia; order Artiodactyla; family Bovidae; genus Neotragus; species Neotragus pygmaeus. Next base: position 140,344 of record SJYV01054512.1, on the reverse strand, counting down.
TCATCATCAGATGTGTTTGGTACAAAATCTGTTTAGAACAAAAATACAACAATGATGACATTGTTATAATGATGACAATAATTTTACAATGATGACAATTATAATAGTTCTTTCTTCATTTTTAAGTTTACATTTCAACTTAATGAATTTGTACTTATTAGATAAAAACATTTCTGACATTTAAACATTTAATTCAAGAGTAATGTAAATACTTAATACCCATGCTCATGAAAACCCTTTAAAATATGAATATTTGCCTAGTAGAGGCACACATTTCTAACCTACAAGAATTTCCGTGTTATCACATGTACTTCACACTCCAACTCAACAGCCTGTTCCCCCACCCTGATTCTATAACAGATTAGTAAAGGGGAGATTAAGTTACTTGACCAAGGGCACAGATTAAGGATCGATCAGATGCCAGAGCTCAGACTCATGTCTGGCTGAAAACAAAGGCCCTTTCTCTTTTCATGGCATCTTCTCTTAATAAGTAATTTTTTGGCTTTCTGTTTTTTGCCACTCCTTGGGGCTTGCAGGATCTTAGTTCCCAGACCAGGGATTGAACCTGTGCCCTTGGCAATGAAAGCTCGGAGTCCTAATCTCTGGACCACCCATGGATGGGGATTCCTATCTTTGAGGACTCAATATTATCTCCCTGTGGCACCTGGAAGATTGAGTAGCACATAACACAACTGTTTAATCAATGAACCCAATTCCTTCTACTACGTCAGCATTGTGTTAGCCATAATAGTTTATCTAAAATAAACCAGTGATATTTTTTTCTTTAGTGAAATAAAGAATATACATATAAATCATACATACCTGGATTATAGGCCTCCATAAAACCAAATGGACCATAGTCAATTGTAATGGATAACAAACTGAAGTTATCAGTATTACAAACACCTAACAACAACAAAATGCCAAAAGCATGATAATAAAATAAAAAAACATTTTTAACTGTATAAAACTATATAGACTAGGAAACGTCATGATGATGCATTTGTTTTAGAAATGAAACAAAATTAGTTTATCAGTTGAAAGTTTAACTGGTGAAGTCAAGTAGCTTAATATATATTAAAACTGTATTTTAAAATTAAATTTAGCCTTTTGTTGTATACTTCCCCTCCCCAAAGATTTCAAATACTACAAGAACAAAAGCCCCAAGAAATAAAAGTTCCTCTCATTTATCCTGAATTTCTAGCATTTATTTGAAAATATATGTAGTTTGGAATGCAACTGAGACTACTAAAGAAGTAACATTAATTTCAAAGGTTGTGAGAGTGGGGGAAAGGTAAAAATATCCATATTGGTGCATATCCATATACCCCATAACTAAGAGTCCTTAGCTGCAGACCACCAGCAGGGTGGGGAGGGAGTGTGACCTCCTAGGGGAGGGGTCATGGCAGAGTGTGGGGAAAGAGGGAGGCTGGGCGTGCATACACCAGCCTAATGTAGAATTGGACATGGTGGCAGCAGTGTGCAGGGTAGAGGGTTTCACCCTTCTTCAGAGCAGGATGACTCAGCTTTTCAAAGTGTTCAGTATATACATACTCTCTAATCCAGCCATTCTGCTTTCAGGAGTTTATCCTCAGAAACTCACCTTCAAATACAGTTGCACGGTGGTCACTGCAGCAGAGTTGGTAAAAGCAAAAACTCTGAAACACCTCCCTGCTCACAGCCCCAACCCATCCCAAGCGAGACAGAGGGAGTATGTAATTAAGGCAGAGTTCAAGAGGTTTTGGAACGTGAGAACCCTCTTTGGTATTTAGCCAGAGACCTTAGTATATTTATGATTTGCTTTTCAGTATTCTCAGTTCAGGCAGATATTCCTTCCAGTGTAACCTCACACAGTGAATGGCTTACAACACACACAAGCCAGCCCTGTTTTTACAGATGTATGAATATCATCCGAAAAAAGTCTGGAAGAATTGAGATGAAATTGTTATTAATGATCCTGGAAGATCAAGAATATCCTGGAAGACAGAACTCACAGGCACTTCTGTATATTTTAAATTCTTTACCATAAGCAGATAGTGCTTTTATGATTAAGGGTTGTTGTTTTTTTTAAAAAAAAGCTTTTAAAAGACCTAATGTAATATATACTCACAAGGTTAAAAAACTTTACAGGTAACAATACCGCCATCAAATCAAGGATGCTTATTCTATTTTGTGTATCTGTCCCATTCAAAATCATTTTAAACATGAGAGAATTGTTTCTCTTTTGCTAAAAACAAATTCATATATTATAAAACCCCTCATCCAAGGTAAGGAGCAGCAGCTGTGATTTGCTGGAGCAGCTGTAAAGAGATACCCCACATCCAAGGTAAGAGAAACCCAAGTAAGAAATGGTAGGTATTGTAAGAGGGCATCAGAGGGCAGACACACTGAAACCATTCTCACAGAAAACTAGTCAATCTAATCACACTAGGACCACAGCCTTGTCTAACTCAGTGAAACCAAGCCATGCCTGTGGGGCAACCAAAGACAGGTGGGTCATGGTGGAGAGGGCTGACAGAACCTGGTCCACTGGAGAAGGGAATGGCAAGCCACTTCAGTATTCTTGCCTTGAGAACCCCATGANATTTCTTTGGAAGGAATGATGCTGAAGCTGAAACTCCAGTACTTTGGCCACCTCATGGGAAGAGTTGACTCACTGGAAAAGACTCTGATGCTGGGAGGGATTGGGGGCAGGAGGAGAAAGGGACGACCGAGGATGAGATGGCTGGATGACATCACGGACTCGATGGACGCGAGTCTGAGTGAACTCCGAGAGATGGTGATGGACAGGGAGGCCTGGCGTGCTACAATTCATGGGGTCACAGAGAGTCGGACACGACTGAGTGACTGAACTGAACTGAAATGTTATTCCTGCTCACTGGTGGGAATATTTAAAATACATACAAAAAAGTCTTCTGGCTTCAACAGATTAATTCTACTTTCTTATCAGAAGACTGAAACATCAGTAGATAACTTACCATGAGCAAAACCAACAGACATCCACAAGGCAATGAGCTGTGCTGTCTCAAACACCACAATAGAAAAAAAATCCTAAAATAAAATTTAGAAGATTTTCAGATTTCTCAGTAGTGTACATGCTTTTAGGATCTTTCTGTTTCCAACATGGAAAGATCTTCTCAAAGGTGGGGCAAAAGATGATTAAAGGGCTGGAAATTAGTACGTGTTAAGAAAACAATGGAAGAACATAGAATTATTGACCCAGAAATAACATATAAAAGGGTCAGGCACAGTATTATGATCAGATTTTCTCCATGCACAGTAAGAAAAGGAAAAACGTTAGAATTCAGCACAAAGGAGTTAAATGTAAACAAAATGAGTTATAAACTTTGAAATAAGTCACCAAGAAAAATAATGGAATTTCTTTCTCTGTGGCTGTTAAAAAGGTTATGCAGATCAAAAAATTTCCGTAAGAATAGAAAATCGCATTTGCTTATGATGTATGTATTTTTTTTTACAACCACTACTATAGAAATATCTATATATCAAATGTGTGAGAAAAGAATATATGTGATCAAGTTACAAAAAACAACATATGTAGTCACATCTGTTCTCTTTTTCTAGATACTTTTCAAACAGAACAACTTCCTTATCCAAGTCTTGTTTATAAGGTAGTCATTATCCTTTCCTTTCACAACATGTTCAAAGTGGTCTACGCTTCCCTTTTTAACTTTAGTTTTTTAGGCACTAGGTTGTAACCATGGATGGTGGCCAGCCAATAGAGAAAAAGAGTATTGCCCTTTGTTTAAAAAAAAAAAAACTTACCACATATCTGTTAGGTTCCTTGACATCTACTAAGGGGAAGTACTCCTGTATGATGAAGTCTAATAACATCCTGGAGATAAGGGGAGATAGCCATCAGTGTTCCTCAGAATATAGTATCGAATACCAATCATCTCAGTCCACTCCTGATATTCATGAATTCATTAGAATGCATGCTTATCATTTTAAAAAATAAAATAAGATTTTACGCCCAGCCACAGAGAAACATTTCCTCAATGCCAATCACAACTGGAAAAATGTTTCTAAGATCATATTAGATGCCATCTTATGATGCAACTCAGATTGGTTCAACAAGCATCTATGGAGAATCTCTAAGTGCTAGAAAAAGAATGACAAAACGCAAACCCAGACATTAAAGAGCAGAGAGTCAGTTGGGGAGAAAAACATCTAAAGAAATAATGACTTCACTGTCTAATACACGGATTCATAGTTAGTCAGTTAGTTCAGTCTCTCAGTCGTGTCTGACTCTTTGCGACCCCATGAATTGAAATATATAAAAAGGACAAAGATAACAGAGCAAGAAATGATTGTTTATGTGTAGAAGGTCATGTAAAGTTTCACAAATAAGGTTTCAAGGAAATTGGTCAATGTTTGGAGTTAAAATACTGAAGCTGTGTGTCATATTCCCTTCCCTACTTTAACTGACTACTCTGCTTAGCCGACTACTAGTGTTTCTTGCACTGGATGAGAGAGAATCCTGAAAACCAGCTGGGGACTACAGATATGATCTGGGAATTATGAAAACCCATTCAAAACAATAGGAGTGGATTAGAGTTCATTTAGAGTGGATTAGAGACCTGTTTCAGGCACTTGGGAAACAAAAATGGAATATATACATGGTCGTGGTAGCCAACATAGGCATTTTCAGGATAAACTGGTCATCAGTATACATCAAATGTCAGAGAGAGAAGTGAAATAATTTAATTGAAGTATGACCACCAGATGGACCAATTTCAGTGATCTGGTAAATCTGAGTGGAATGACCACCCCCCAGAAAAATGAGTAGAAACAGTGCCCTTTGAGAGGAGACTCCTCTCTCAATAAGCTCGGATGACCCTTAGTTCATTCTCGTTGCTGTTCAGTCACTAAGTCTAGTCCAACTCTTGAGACCCCATGGACTGAGGTATGCCAGGCTCCCCTGTCCTTCACTGTCTCTTTGGGTTGCTCAAATTCATGTTCACCAAGTCAGTGCTGCTATCTAACCATCTCCTCCTCTACTGTCCCCTTCTCTTGCCTTCAATCTTTCCCAGCATCAGGTTCTTTTTCAATGAGTTAGTTCTTTGCATCAGGTGGCCAGAGTATTGGAGCTTCAGCATCAGTCCTTCCAGTGAATATTCAGGACTGATTTCCTTTAGGATTGACATGGTTTGATCTCCTTGCTGTCCAAAGGGCTGTCAAGAGTCTTCTCCAGCACCACTGAGTCCAGTAAACACTTGCTAAAGAGACTTGGGGGAAGAGTCATGACAACGGTGATGACTTCTCTGCTCTTCTCTCTCCCCATACTCTTCATGGACCAGGAATTTAGACTTAAACTTACTAAGCTGATAATTTCCCTGATAGCTCAGTTGATAAAGAATTTGCCTGCAATGAAGGAGATCCTGGTTTTCGATTTCTGGGTTAGGAAAATTCGCTGGAGAGGGGATAGGCTACCCACTCCAGTATTCTTGGGCTTCCCTTATGGATCAGCTGGTAAAGAATCCGCCTGCAATGCAAGAGCCCTGGGTTCAATACTTGGATTGGGAAGATCCCCTGAAGAAGGGAAAGGCTACCCACTCCAGTATTCTGGCCTGGAGAATTCCATGGACTCTATAGTCCGTGGGGTTGCAAAGAGTTGGACACAACTAAGCGATTTTCACTTTCACTTTCAAGCTGATAACTACAGTGAGGATTCATGATCCAAATGATGCTAGTTTGTCCTAGAGAATTTTCTTATATTATTTCTAGTGGCTTTTTAAAACTGTATGATCTTAACAAATGGAAACAGAATTTCTCTTAAGGGAGGAAATGTTTTTGTTTGAAGAAACATCCTGCTAAGTCAGCTTTGAGGAAGACAGAATTTTGTGAATGCTGATTCCGTAGGCCCCAAGACATTGGAGTTTGGTGGAAGCTATGCTGCGTGACACAAGGGGAAGAGCTTTTGATCTTTGGAGGGAATCGTTCCTCTGTCTTACCTGAAGAAATCTTCGATAAGATTTGTTCATAAATGCTTTGTGTAGTTTAGTCTGCCGTTTGTTTGCTTTCGCCCTGTTGAAGGGACTGCAGAATTCAGGAGAATTCAGGAGGCTGCAGAATTCAGGAGTTCGAGTTGCTTCCACCTGGTGTCTGAGTGGCACAGAGGCCCTCAGTTCCAACTGGGCTTCATACTAGATAAAAATACTCCTTGAGAAGAGGATCTACTGAGTCTAAACACATCTTTTTCAGCCTCCTAGAAACCCACACGGTGGTAGACACACAACATATCTAATAGATGTTTAAAATATTTAGTAATTGAAATTTGAGGTCTTACAAGAAAACCAAAAATATTTTAACTTCACAGCACATAAACAAGCATTTCTTTCCACTGTCTTCTATCATTAAAAAAAAAAAACAACACAAAAAACTGGTTTTCTAACCTTAGTAAATCCAGTTCACCATAATGAGTCAAAATTTCTAATGATCCAATTCTAAACCAGGATTTTGCAACACGCAGCACTACTGCACCTGGACAAGAAACATTTATTTTAGCATAAACTATTTTAAACTGTGCAAATACAGCATAACATGCTCTTCCTAAAAATGAAATTATTTTAATAAAAAATAGAGTGATTGAATTTATCAGAAAAATAATTTACATCCTACAAAGGGCCAAGGCTTTTATCTCTTTAACTAATAAAGCATGTAAGGCTGTCAGCTGTTCTCAATATTTCTGCTTTATAAGTAGTTAAATATGTTTATTATTGGTTTTCAGGTCTCCTCCCTTGCCAGAGATTTAGAGACAGGTTTCCCTTGCGCTTTCTCTTTTTACTGCTCTATGGCACTTTCTGATTTTTTACTTCTGACCTACTAACAACTGAGGGGAAAGGTAACCAAACTTACTGGAAGTAAACAGGAAGTAAGAGCAATTTGGGGTGGGGGGGGTCTTCTGGGAAGGAAGTGTATGAATGTTGGTGCACTGGCTTTGTGACGTTTTGGGATGTTTTGCATTGGTTGTCCATGAATTTCCCATGTTCACTTCCCAGATGTTTTGCTGTTTCAAAAGGATGGCTTAGTGATATAAGCATATGAGAAAGGATATTCTATTATAATATCATAATGCTGAACTTACATCATGACGATCCACAGGTCATGTTTTTGATCTTTTGTTTTTTAGTATTTTAAATTCTTTACTGAATTTGCTACAATATTGCTTTCTATATTTTGGCTTTTTGGCTACAAGCCATGTGGGATCCTAGCTCCCAGACTAGGGATTGAACCTGCACCCCTTGCACTGGAAAGCGAAATCTTAACCACTAAATCATCAGGGAAGTCCCCACAGGCCATGTTTTACAAAGATTGCTGAGATGCCCAATATCTGGTATTCCCGAAGAAGTTAGTGTGATTTTATGTAAGCATTCTAAGAACTGTCATTACCTCGTTCTTTTGCAAGGTTTCCATTGTAGAATTGATCTCTCCATACCACATCATCACTCACAACCAGACTGAAAGGTAAGAGAACCATCCAAGTTATACTTTTAACTGCTGTCAAGCTGTCAAGAAGTTATAAGCTATACCTATTTATGTATGGATGTGAGAGCTGGACTGTAAAGAAAGCTGAGCTCTGAAGAACTGATCCCTTTGAACTGTGATGTTGGAGAAGACTCTTGAGAGTCCCTTGGACTGCAAGGAGATCCAACCAGTCCATCCTAAAGGAAATCAGTCCTGAATATTCACTGGAAGGACTGATGCTGAAGCTGAAGCTGAAGCTCCAATACTTTGGCCACCTGATGTGAAGAGCTGACTCATTGGAAAAGACCCTGATGCTGGGAAAGGTTGAAGGCAGGAGGAGACAGGGATGACAGAGGATGAGATGGTTGGATGGCATCACTGACTCAATGGACATGAGTTCAAATAAACTCTGGGAGTTGGTGATGGACAGGGAAACCTGGCGTGCTGCAGCCCATGGGGTCGCAAAGAGTCAAGACATGACTGAGCGTCTGAACTGAACTGAAAACTGTAAGAAATAATGAGAAGTCACGCTCTTGGGGGTTTATCTGCTCACTTCATTGATGTGTTTCTGAAGGTAATGTGACGCAGTCCTGAAAGTTAGCTTACAGGAAAGGAATTACCTTGCAGCTCTGCTGGTGGGAATTCCGAGATAATGCAGAGCTTCACTACACAGAAATTCTCTCACAGAGGAACGAAGGATGGCTCTGCCGTCGCCATTTCTATGGGTAAAACAATAAAAAAGATTTTCAGTTATAAGTCAGATAACATTAATTTTTATTTAGATGACTAAAATTAAAAAAAAAAGTACCGGGAGTATGGGGTCTTTCCTGAGCCTTTTAATTGGAGCTCCCATTTTTCACCTTGCCTTAGGGGAAAAAAAAAAACAACTAAATATTAGAATATTTGTGTTAATATTTAGCAGAAAAGCTATTCTACAAGAAAACATGCAGAACCTGTTCATGTAAATTCCAATAAGATGGGCTCTTCCATCCCCAAGCTGATCTGCCCATATCCCAAACTAAAAGGGAAAAGAGAAAATTATTCATGTTTCTTAAACTTTAAAGTGTTTATTGTAATCTTATATTCAAAGTTACTTTGTCAAATGATACTGGAACAGTGCATTTTTAAGATTATAATAATCAACAACCTGAATAAAGGTGAAAATAAAATTCAATCCATAAATCAAATTCATTTTAAAATTATAAATTTAAGACATATAATTAATTTCTTCATCATTTTGTAGCTGAGCTCAAGCTTGTTTGGTAAAATACTGACAACTGACCTATTTAAATCCAGAACATGAACTAGGAACAACTCTCAGTAGAAAATTTACCTGTACTATACATATACAATATAAAACCAGGAACATACTGTACCTAGAAAAAACTGCTTTTGAATGGACATGATTAACCGTTTCCAGACTTTTGCATTAAGTTTTGTTTGTGGTTGTTCAACTTCCAGCTATGCCACTTACTAGCTGTGGAAATTTGTTTGAGTTACTTAATCTCTGTGAGACTGACTTTTCACTTACATAAAATGGGAAAACCCTTGCGAAGGGTTGTAAGAATGTTGTTGTAAGAATGAATGTTAATATATGAAAAATGCACTATGTCCAACACACCCAAGTGCTCAAAAGATGGTAATTATTATTATTGCTAATGGTTACTTGCTAAGTTAAAGATCACTCTGTTTTCTTAATCAAACTCACAAGAATGTCACAGCAATTTCAACAATTGGTTCTGTTTCCTCCTTTTTTTAAAAAAAAACATCAGTCAGATTCCACACCTTGAACTTGCTTCAACATCTTGCTTTACTTCTAGAAGACAACATTAGATATAAAGCAACATCTTTGCTTTATTTCTAATTGCTTTTGCATGTACAACATCCCCAATTAATCCCAATTTAATTTCTACCAGTTTCTATTAAAAACAGTTCTAAAACTTTATTTTACAGCTATTCTGGCAAAACTGTATTCTATGTGTCCTTCTGAGGCTTTTATACTGATGCATCATGCAAATTGACTTTGCTTAAATCTCTTGCCAAGAACTCCACAGAATGAGTGTTTTTGCAGTAATTCACAGAGCTATTATATTGTGCTGCCTCAGTTTCCTCAGAGAAACAGGAAATCACATCAGCTCATCCATATAAGCATTTCATGACACATTCTTCTAGAAACATCTTGGTGAAGTTTCAATATATTAGAGAAGTTAATGCAAGAAGAAGGAAATGGCAACCCAGTCCAGTGTTCTTGCTGGGAGAATCCCATGGACGGAGAAGCCTGATGGGGTCACAGAGAGTTGGACACGACTGAAGTGACTTAGCATGCACGCACCTCTGTAATGGGATAGCATTTCCACCAGCTGCTTATATTTGCATAAGGAAGTGATACTGGTGCTATTTTTTAAATTAATTAATTAATTTAGCTGTGCCAGGTCTTAGGCACTCGGGATATCAATGTGTTGTGGCATGCGGAATCTTTTAGTTGTGGGGTGTGGGATCTAGTTCCCCGAGAAGGCTTGGAACCCGGGCCCCCGGCATTGGGAGTGCTGAGTCTTAGTCACTGGACCACCAGGAGAGTCCTGGTACTGTTCTTACCTNGGGGAAAAAAAAAAACAACTAAATATTAGAATATTTGTGTTAATATTTAGCAGAAAAGCTATTCTACAAGAAAACATGCAGAACCTGTTCATGTAAATTCCAATAAGATGGGCTCTTCCATCCCCAAGCTGATCTGCCCATATCCCAAACTAAAAGGGAAAAGAGAAAATTATTCATGTTTCTTAAACTTTAAAGTGTTTATTGTAATCTTATATTCAAAGTTACTTTGTCAAATGATACTGGAACAGTGCATTTTTAAGATTATAATAATCAACAACCTGAATAAAGGTGAAAATAAAATTCAATCCATAAATCAAATTCATTTTAAAATTATAAATTTAAGACATATAATTAATTTCTTCATCATTTTGTAGCTGAGCTCAAGCTTGTTTGGTAAAATACTGACAACTGACCTATTTAAATCCAGAACATGAACTAGGAACAACTCTCAGTAGAAAATTTACCTGTACTATACATATACAATATAAAACCAGGAACATACTGTACCTAGAAAAAACTGCTTTTGAATGGACATGATTAACCGTTTCCAGACTTTTGCATTAAGTTTTGTTTGTGGTTGTTCAACTTCCAGCTATGCCACTTACTAGCTGTGGAAATTTGTTTGAGTTACTTAATCTCTGTGAGACTGACTTTTCACTTACATAAAATGGGAAAACCCTTGCGAAGGGTTGTAAGAATGTTGTTGTAAGAATGAATGTTAATATATGAAAAATGCACTATGTCCAACACACCCAAGTGCTCAAAAGATGGTAATTATTATTATTGCTAATGGTTACTTGCTAAGTTAAAGATCACTCTGTTTTCTTAATCAAACTCACAAGAATGTCACAGCAATTTCAACAATTGGTTCTGTTTCCTCCTTTTTTTAAAAAAAAACATCAGTCAGATTCCACACCTTGAACTTGCTTCAACATCTTGCTTTACTTCTAGAAGACAACATTAGATATAAAGCAACATCTTTGCTTTATTTCTAATTGCTTTTGCATGTACAACATCCCCAATTAATCCCAATTTAATTTCTACCAGTTTCTATTAAAAACAGTTCTAAAACTTTATTTTACAGCTATTCTGGCAAAACTGTATTCTATGTGTCCTTCTGAGGCTTTTATACTGATGCATCATGCAAATTGACTTTGCTTAAATCTCTTGCCAAGAACTCCACAGAATGAGTGTTTTTGCAGTAATTCACAGAGCTATTATATTGTGCTGCCTCAGTTTCCTCAGAGAAACAGGAAATCACATCAGCTCATCCATATAAGCATTTCATGACACATTCTTCTAGAAACATCTTGGTGAAGTTTCAATATATTAGAGAAGTTAATGCAAGAAGAAGGAAATGGCAACCCAGTCCAGTGTTCTTGCTGGGAGAATCCCATGGACGGAGAAGCCTGATGGGGTCACAGAGAGTTGGACACGACTGAAGTGACTTAGCATGCACGCACCTCTGTAATGGGATAGCATTTCCACCAGCTGCTTATATTTGCATAAGGAAGTGATACTGGTGCTATTTTTTAAATTAATTAATTAATTTAGCTGTGCCAGGTCTTAGGCACTCGGGATATCAATGTGTTGTGGCATGCGGAATCTTTTAGTTGTGGGGTGTGGGATCTAGTTCCCCGAGAAGGCTTGGAACCCGGGCCCCCGGCATTGGGAGTGCTGAGTCTTAGTCACTGGACCACCAGGAGAGTCCTGGTACTGTTCTTACCTGGTGGCCGCCGTATCTGTGAGCCAGTGGAATGGATCCAAACACTATCTTTCCACCACTTACAAGCTGGATAAAATCATCTGTTTCTGAGACAGATAAATCAAGGTCCAAAATATCTTCTAGCACTTCCTGAGGCAGGGAAAAAAAAAGAAAAAAACTTCTTGCAAACTTAAGTAATCCTTTAATAGTTTTTGAGAAAATAAACTTTATGGAAGAAAGAAAATTAAAAGAATAAACTTCTTACAAAATTAGATTAATATCTTCCCAGAAGAGATGTACCATACTTTCTAGGATTATTTATGCCACTTGGGAAAATTAGTTCTATTAGATAGTTCTAAAATTTTTGAGGATTTATTATGCATGTTAAAATAATATTCTTCCTAGCACATATTCTTTCAAGGAAGTAGAAAAAAGCAAATGTCCTATTTTTAAAATCTTAAATTCATTTATATCTTGAGAGAACAATTTAGAATTTGTTAATTTGGACATTCTCCAAGTTATAAAGTTTAAACACAAATCATTTATCAACAGACTAACAAGTTAATTCCAAAAAATATTACTAATTTTTAGAAAAAATTATAGTGAGTTAAGTACTTGTGTTGTGAAAAAGTAAAGCCTAACCTTTGAAACTGCTACAAGACGTACTCTTGATTGGAAAGGAGTGGGGAAGGCAATTGAAAAAACACAGTTTTTCACTTTACGCACATAATTTTCTTTAACAGGATCAGTTGGCAACACAGCTAATAAAAAAAAAAAGACCTTCTTAATGTTCTCATTTGTTGCATATACAGCATTAATAATCCTTAGAAAGGCTACAGTTCTTCAAGAAAATCGACTTGAACTACTGTTTTGTTCACACTTTGCTATTTAAAGCTATCCCATTATTTTCAACCATTTTCTGATTCCAATTTCAGTGAGAAACATCAAAACATTTGATACATGCCTGTTCACAATGCTAGAAATTTAACAATTGCCTGTTTCATAAGGTCCATATACTAAAGTACATATTTTAAAAGCTGTAGAGGAAAAAGGAGAGCTTTGAACATTTTTACTTTTAAGTATAATTCTTAAAACCTTAATGTTCTCCTAATCTAAAGCAATTAAAATAAAAATATAAAAGAGGACTAGGTGTATTACTAAAAGATATAAGAAACACAAAATCTATATTTCTGGATAAAGATATTATCAAGTTACCACTGACACTAAATTATTTACCAACACGGAAATCCAATCAAAATCCTAGTAGAATTTCTTTTTTGAAGAAACAAAGTGTAAATATAGGAAAATAAAGACTTAATAAGAGAGATAGGAGCTTCCTTATCATTTTAAAACTTATAAAAATATTGCTATCCCCAAAATAGATGCAAAAGTCAATGGGATGCCAAAACCACAGAAAAAGTAATGTAAGAGTTCCCTGGATAATGAAAATGATTATTTTGAATCTGTGGAGAAAGGTGGCATCAGGTTGATTTGCTAAACTGTTTGGAATAACTCCTATTTATTCCACCCAAGCCTGGGTGAACTAAATGTGTTATAATAGAAACAAGAGAATTCTTATATCTCCTCCATGGGAGTAAAAAACAGGCAAATGTGGGTCAGATTTAGGTCTTCATAGTTTTCCCTAAGTACATGGCGAATAAGGCAGCACGATGGGGAATTTTCCACCAACAAAACCTCTGATTAATAGTAGATGATCCAATACCTTGTTTTCTTCTCTCTAGGAGAGCCACTGTGTGGAAACAGACTAAATTATATAATAAAGGCATTTTCTTTTACGGTGCTATACAACAAATATATGATGTTTAACTGACAGCTATGATTTTGTACTGATGGACTCATACTTTGGCAAGGTAGTTAATCAGCTAATACCTGTGATCACTGACCATGGAACAAAAAAAGACTTTCACAGGCAATCATTCCTCGTTATTACATTTAGCCAACTCATCAGTCAGAGACCAAGACCCCAGCAAAAATTCCAAATATATGTTAACCCCTTATCTAAATGTTTCGGAGAAATTGGTAATAGAAGTAAGGGTATCGTTTCAATTCTTTATAATTCAGTGGGGCCTCGGAATATGAAATGCACAAAAATGGCTAACCTTTCAGTGCAACCATGTTTGAACTGTTTCTCTCACTAAATGTTCTTATCAGTTATATTGATAATTTTATCAGTTATCGAATAACCTCAAAGTGAGGTGCTTCTATGCAGTACTATGAAACAAGATATGGTTAATACACATACAGTATATGTATAATCCTTCCTTGGCTGTAAAACCTAGTCCTTCCTAGTGTTATGAACAGTATCTTCATGATGGAAATGTAGCCAATTCTGCAATATCAAGATAACCTTGAAAATGTTTTTAGCAATCCATTTATTCCATTTTTTATCAGTGTTGCTAGTTGTTTCTTTTAAGGGTAGTGAAAAAGACTGCACAAAAGGAGTCTGTTCTTTGGCAGTTAATTGCTCCCCTTAAACAGTGTGTTAACTTCTAGACTCATGCTTGACTTAGTTGGGTCAAAAGAACTACTTTGTATTCTTTGGGTGTCCAGTTGGTGGGTTATTGTTCATCAGAAGTTTAGTTATGTTGGAGGCCTTGACTAATTTCAGCTGCTTTCCCTACTGAGCCTTGCCATTACTACATCTTTGTAACAGCCAGGTTGTTGTTTTAATCTGGCAAACAATGTCTCAATGAAAATAGCTTAAGAGAATCATGCAGAATCCTGTTCTACAACTATGAGAGCTTGGGCAAGACACTTAATCCCTCTACACCTATCTCCCTATCTAGAAAAAAAAAGGGCAAAGGATACTATTTGAAGTCACAGGATTGTTACAAGTTCAAGGGTTTACTGCAACTCTATTTTGGCAAATTCTACCTGTTGGTTATTTCTTAATATGTAAACCTAAATCAAGATAAGCCACCAGATGCATAGTAACAACCTTAATCTAAAGCACCTGACACATTTTTTGCATATTTTCAAGATTGGAGTTGGGGAACACCTGGATAAAATGGACATTAAATTTTTTTTTAATTCTTTTATTCAGTTGAAGAAACACTGTGAAGATAAATCTAAAAATACTGTGCTCAGCTATTTGGGTACTTAGGTTTTTTTAAGTGCAAAATGCATAGGTTGAGAAGAACAAGAAAAAAATATCAGAGAATCACAGTTGTCTGCTTGCTGGTCTACATAGGAGAGTTATTTTTTGTTTCTTTTTGAGGAGGACAGAGCACGTTTCTATTTCTGTATCCCTGATGCTTACACGGTCTCTGATCAGCTTTGTGCGTTTATGTGCTTGTGTTGAATGATTAATTATATCACACCTTCTGTTACAAAGGCTCAGACGGTAAAGAATCTGCTTATGCGGGAGACCTGGGTTCGATCCCTGGGTGGGGAAGATCCTCAGGAGAAAAGAATGGCTACCCACTCCAGAATTCTTGCCTGGAGAATTCCATGGACAGAAGAACCTGGAGGTCTACAGTCCAAAGACGCCCTGTTAGTACCATGACAAGAATAGATGTGGATATAGGATTACGGAAAGGACTTTCTAACCCTTCTCGGGTATTAGTCGTGTCCATTCTCCAGTATCCCCTGGGCTGTTTACAAGTAGCCTCAACATTATCAAATAGGAAACAACTCCACACAGCTCAGTACAACCAAGCGCGGGACTCACACATCCAGATGTGAGCAAGACCGCCAAACTAGACTACGATATACCTATGAGGTTTTCAGAGGAGAGAGTCCAGAAGTCGAGAGACGAGACTAATCTAGCTCCTCTTTCACAATAGCCCTGCTCGGGGTTTAACCTGTTCCCGGAAAGGTGCAAAAGGTTGGCATTTCCTTGAAAGCTAGGTCGCCATAAGGAGCCGACAACGGCGTGGCAGGTGACGGCCAAGAGAAGCAGCGGCGGTAACTGGAGCCTCCAAATTAGGCAGCAAAACGGGAACTCGATCCTCTGCGTCCTATTCCCTCCTAAAAACGCATTAGGAAAGTTAAGGACTGTTCGTCGGGCGCCTCGTAGCATTTCCAAGTGACAGCTGGTTTCCGCCAGGGGCAGATTGTGGCGGTGACTGCCGGAGGCACGAGCTGGACGGGGTCGGGAGAGGCCGCTTCCCAGGAGGAAGATTCCGCTGGCTTCCCCCGGCCCGGCGGCCGGCGGAGGTACGAAGAGTCCAGCCGTCGCGGAGTAACCTTTGTGGCCGCGCCTCCACCTCTCCAGCTAGAAGGTCCTCCATCTGTCTCTTATACACATCTCTTTTAGTTGTGGGGTGTGGGATCTAGTTCCCCGAGAAGGCTTGGAACCCGGGCCCCCGGCATTGGGAGTGCNTCCCAGGAGGAAGATTCCGCTGGCTTCCCCCGGCCCGGCGGCCGGCGGAGGTACGAAGAGTCCAGCCGTCGCGGAGTAACCTTTGTGGCCGCGCCTCCACCTCTCCAGCTAGAAGGTCCTCCATCAGAGGAGCGAAGGGGCGAGGCGTGCGACGCCGAGCTCTTCCGGTTCCGGACTTCCGGCTCCGGGTCCCGGGAGGAGGGGCCGCCGGGCCAGAGGCGGAGTCGCCGCCCAGCCGCGACTTTCAGACTCGGACCATGGCCTCGTGCTGGTGGCCGTGGCGGTGGCGGCCCGGCTGCTCTTGGAGGCAGGCGGCGCGGAGCCCCGGGCTCAACTCCGCCGGCCGCGCGGCACTGTCTGCGCCGCGGGCTGCCGCCGTCGCCGCCGCTGCCACTGTCGCCGTCGCCCGCGCGCAGGTGAGGCCGGGGAGCGCACGCCGCGGCCGGACGCAGAGGTCACGGCGCCAATGACAGCGGCGCCGCGGAATGAATGGGGCGCAAGCTGCACGCGCGGCGGGCGGGGACGTGGGGCCGCGCTGGGATGCGACCCTGGGCTGGCGGGGCTCCGAGGATGGGACCGAGCCGAGGGGTGGGCGCCCGGCGTCCGCCTGAATTGGGGGTGCCCCGCCCGGGACTGCAGAGCGGTGTCCTGGGACCCGGGAGCGTCTTGGGTGTCAGGAAGGGGCGACGAGGAGCCGGATCCTGGGCAGCGCAGGTGTAGCCCAGTTTTCTCCTGGAGTCTGTAACGCGTGGAAAGCGTCTGCAGGTGTTTCTTTTCGATAACAGTCAAGGCTTCGGGGGCAACCGAACTTAATTGGGATTTTAGGGCAAAAGATGCTCTGAGCGCTCAGAGATGCGGAGGGCGGGGGTAGCCTCGGAATAGGTCTCGTGAAGAACGCGGGGATGATGCTCAGTGAACCGGAGATCGGTTGTGTGGTAGTTGCTTCGGACGGAGGGCACAACTGGACAGGCTGGAAGAAGAGGCCCAAGGATGCCGCAGAAGTGGAGAAACCTTGATGTTTAAGTCTGACTTCTTGAAGTAGAGTCAGAATCTGAGGACTAAACTTTGGTGTTCTCTCCTGCTGCCTTTGGACTCCCATCTCTTTTTTCCTCCCTTTGTGGTCAGTTTAGCTCCTGTGTATTGACAAGTTTCTGTGGCTCTGTGAATCCTTTTCTGCACTCTAGTGTTTAACTTACTGTAGGCTAAGCTCATATTGGATAGTATAACCACGCAAGATCGATGGACTCACTGTCTTTTGGAGACTTCTCCAGTGACATAGCTATTGTTATGTGTTTCCCTCTCATCTGCAAGACTCATTTTTTTAAAAAATTTATTTGAATTTAGGGCTCTCTCCTGTCTCAGATTTGGTACACTTCCGTGTACCCATCAAATACCATTTCCAATATGAAATATGTAGCATTTCTAAGTGGAGAAGGCAATGGCACCCCACTCCAGAACTCTTGCCTGGAAAATGCCATGGATGGAGGAGCCTGGTGGGCTACAGTCCATGGGGTCGCTGAGTCGGACACAGCTGAGCAACTTCACTTTCACTTTTCACTTTGATGCACTGGAGAAGGAAATGGCAACCCACTCCAGTGTTCTTGCCTGGAGAATCCCAGGGACAGGGGAGCCTGGTGGGCTACCGTCTATGGGGTCACACAAAGTCAGACACAACTGAAGTGACTTAGCAGCAGCATCATTTCTAAATGTCTGCTTTTGGATACATATGGGTACATAAATCACAATTTATTCAGAACAGACACTTGAAGAGAGAATGGCAGTTGGGCTGGTCTATGGAAGAGACAATAAAGAGAGAATATGGGGAATAGAGAGACTGTGGGATCCATGTAGGTGCTGTCCTAGCCAGGCTTCAGATATTCCTAGCTCTGCAAATGAGGATGTTATTTGCAGAGAGGGATGCACCCACCACTGACGACATTGATTCTTCTTTGATACTCCTGTTTTTTAAAAAATCCATGCCCATTAAGCAATTATCTTAGCTACATAAAGGGTGCTTTCCTGGAGAGAATTGTTGGAGGAGCTTTGCTGATAATCCCAGTACTGTATCTCTCTCTCTTTTTTAAATTAACCTTATTTATTTCTTTACTTCTTGGCTGCGCTGGGTCTTGCGTGGGCTCTTCTCTGACTGCAGCGAGCGGGGCCTCTCTCCAATTGTAGTGCATTGGCTTCTCCTTGTGGAGCAGGGGCTGTAGGGTGTGCAGACGTCAGTAGTTGTGTCACGTGGGCTCAGTAGTCGGTCTCCCTGGCTCTAGAGCACAGGCTCAGTAATTGTAGCACACGGGCTTCGCTGCTCCCCGGCATGTGGGATCTTTTGGGATCAGGGATCGAACTCATGTCTCCTGCATTGGCAGGCAAATTCTTTCACTCTCAGCCACCAGAGAAACCCGACACCGTATATTTCTGATTTCTGTGTCAGTGGTATTTTTCACCGTAGATTAATACTGGAGCCTTCTGGTGTCTGCCTTAGGAGAGGGTGTGTTTTGGCTAGTTCAAAGTCTCATAGGGCCTAATGGTCCTTGGGGACAAAGAGCAGCAACAGTAAAGCCACGCCCGGCTCTCCCAGCAAAGCTCCCCTCTTACTGATGTTTGTACGATCTCTCAACCTCTTCACTGAGAGTGTTCACATATCTTGTGATAGGACAAAAACCAGGGTGTGTCTGATTGTGCCAAATCACTAGTCGGTATGTCTTGATTCTTACTCAGCATTTTCTCTCTCGCTCTCTTTTTTTTTTTTTAAGTGACTTCGTGGGAGGCAAGTTACAGGAGCGTATGAGATGGAAAGATAGAAAATCAGACTTGGGAGATGGTTGATGTTCGCACTAGTCGTGGCCCCTAGGTGGCCCCGGTTCCACAACACCCTTTGAATACAGCTCTTCTGTGTATTTCTAACTTGACTTCAAAAAACCTCACCCCAAGATACTCTTAAAGCAGAAGATAGCTTGGCTGAATACATCCTATAAAAGTTCACAGCCAAGGACTTTACCTGTAATCACTCAATTAGTACCAGCATGTTTGGCATAGATTTTATCAGAAAACTGTCTCAAGATAACTACTAAGAAATATTGGGATTTGAGCCAAGACCCATCCTCTAGGCTTTAAACAAGCTCCACGTTGCCCAGTAATTAAGAGCCCTCTATGCTAGCTGTGTAATTTTAACTCTTCACTGCACTTAGAGATTTGGTTTCAAATTGAATAAGTATTATAATAAATACTAAATTCATATGAATTATTTACGTGTGAAGGCTGAAGAAGTAGGTTAAGTGTCATGTTAGGTTGAATTCAAAGGAGGATTGTCAGTTTTTTCTTTCAGTTCAGTTGCTCAGTCGTGTCCGACTCTTTGCGACCCCATTAATCGCAGCACACCATGCCTCCCTGTTCATCACCATCTCTCGGAGTTCACTCAGACTCACGTCCATCGAGTCCGTGATGCCATCCAGCCATCTCATCCTCTGTCGTGCCCTTCTCCTCCTGCCCCCAATCCCTCCCAGCATCAGAGTCTTTTCCAGTGAGTCACTCCTCTCATGAGGTGACCAAAGTACTGGAGTTTCAGCTTCAGGATCATTCCTTCCAAAGAAATCCCAGGGTTGATCTCCTTCAGAATGGACTGGTTGGATCTCCTTGCAGTCCAAGGGACTCTCAAGAGTCTTCTCCAACACCACAGTTCAAAAGCATCAA